>QANX01008008.1:2601-89208 GCA_003254975.1 Ochetophila trinervis
TTTTAAAATAAAAATATTTTTATTTTATTAAAAATATGTTTTTAGTGTCAAATATAAAAATATTATCTTTGGTAGTTTATTTTTAATTATAATATTTTTAATGGCAATTCCCATTTTATTAAAATGAATATATTTTTATTTAGAATTACTCATATAAATAAATATACACACAAATGGTTTTGTTTAATGATTGATGAATTATTTATGAATATAGACTTGTATGTTTTAGTACATAATTTTCCATTTTCCTAGTAGATGTATACAGTTCATTTTTATGCTCTTATATATATATATATTTACCAAAATAAATATAAAATTGTGAGCACCTTATTTTCCTGTTTCTACTTGATTTATTTAATCTGCCCTTGGCTGATTTTTCCTGCTTAATTTTCTAGTAATTTTTTCAACGAAGCATGATCATAGTGCTATCATGTTCAATTGAAATGTTATAAATATGGAATTCGACAGGGATATGACTAAAATCCTCGTAGACTTATATTATTAAGAGGTTTTCACTAAAAACTACTCTTCGCATATGAGCTTGTTTTAGAAGTGTCATCAAAATTATTCTATATTTTCTACTAGCAAAAGCTTACGAATTTATTCACAAATGTGCTTTTTGCTTCAAAATTTATAAAGTTTGCAATGTGCCAACTGAGAGATTTGAAAAAGATTTAATTTAATTTATTAAAAAAAATACGTAGTTGTACTTTTTTATTATTATTATAAATTTGTTTCATTGGATTTTCTTGATTAAATTTTAACGAAACAACATTAACTCATATAATTAGTTATCCAAAAAGGAGTGATATGATATTATCAATTATAGATACTTACTATTCATTAGATACAATAGTTACCGGATGAGATTTATTTTGTATTATCTATATTAATTAACTATTCTAAATTGTAATTATCATCTATGTTATGGAATGATTTATAACTAGGATCATCGTCCTCTTTGTAACTAGTATCTATATCTACTATTCATTAGAGTAATAAAATAAATTCTTTTTACTCTTCCTGTTTTTATATTTCTTTCTTAATTTTATAATAATTTTCATATTTTTTTAAAAGGAATAACCATTCTTTTGGAATGGAGGAATAAGTATTCCTATGGAATGTGTATTTTAAAGTTTAAAACAAACAAAACATAGAAATAGTTAATCTATAAAATTGACAATCTCACCCTTGTTCTATTAGAGGTTTCAAATGTATCCTTCCATTTGCATTTTTCTGTTAACACGTGATAGAATTTGTTTTGTTAGTCCCTCTGTTCCATCATAGTTAATACAGAAAAATTAATTCAATTGGATGTTGGGTATCCAACAATTCTATTATTGTGTTCTCATTCTTCACATCCCATTTGTAGCCCATGAGATGTGCACCTAACTTGGCAATTTCATATGCTTATTCCCGTGAACAATGATCCATTTGTATCATTATATAGGATTATAATGAATTGAACTATACTATAGTCATATGTTTATGGGTTGGATTAATAACGGGTTAACCCGTTAAGAATCCGCTAAGATAACGGATTTTAACGGGTTAACAACCCGTTAGTTCAATGGCATTTTTATAATTTAATTTTTAAAAAAAATTATAAACCAAAAATTTAATTTAAAAAATATTTTTAAAGTAAATTATAAACCAAAAAATTTATCTTTTGAATAGTTAATTATAATATTGTGTTACATATTCTAACTTAATTATTACTTTTGCATGTTATAGGATTTTGATATGTGCTACAATTATAGCTCTTCATCCAAAAAAACTAAGTTAGATAAGTATTTGGACGAAGAGAAGTTGGATAGAAAACAAGTGTTATATGTCCTTAATTGATGGAAAATAAAACAATTTTGATTTCTAATACTTTCTCATTTGACTCGTAATGTCTTAGCAATTTCTATTTCAACAGTTGCCTCTGAGTTCGCTTTTAGTATTGGTGGTCGTGTATTTGATCAAATTCACAGTTCACTAAAGCCAGATGTAATACAAGCTTTATTATGTATAAAAGCTTGACTTTTTGGCAAGGGATGTAATTTATATTTATATATATATTACTATTTTTTTAACATGGATATTTTTAATTTTATTGTATATTCAGTTTTGGATGATATCATTCATTTAGAAGAACTCATAGAATATGTCATTACATTGAGTGTTGAACAAGCTAAATCAGGAAGATGCTCTAACACATTTTCTATTGATGATTAGAGGTATTGAAATTTGAGTGGTATGCATTATTTAATTTTTTTATATATTATTTTGGATAATAATATGCAATTTGACTTTTTTTTAGGTGTTTTGAAGTTGTGTTCAATATGTCATATGTATCGGAGTGTATGCAAGAAATAAAAATATAGTTGAAACTGAACATATTTATGTATTATTGTTATTTCAAACAATATTATTTTATATTTTTTTTATTCATTTGTAGAAAGATTTAAGTATTATGTTTGTGTGGTTTGTTATTTTTTTAACATGTATTAAGTATGTTGTGTTTTTATTTTTGATTTGTAAAATTATACAAATATTTACGTTGTCGCTTCATTATTTGTTAGTATAGACTATAAATTATAAATCAAATATATTTTTCAATTTTTTTTAAATAAATTTGAAAATAAGTTTAACGTGTTAACGAGTTGGATAATAAGTTATACGATAATTTTATGAACGGGTTCGAGTTCATATATTTCAACATGAAAGTTTAACGGATTAGATTTCAATTAAAAAATTTTGACACAAACATAAATACCACATGATATGAATACAATACATTGTCAGGTCTTACCTGTAATCATATACTTAATCCAGTGCAGTATCCTATGGGCTTATTTAATACGGGCCGGGTAGTATTAAATTAAGGCAGGCTCACATTTGGACTTTAATTAGGTATTTCGAGATGCATTACAAAAGGGTAGGCCCCAACTCAAAATTGCACGATTCACCGTGATCTTTTAACAAAAAAAAAAAAAAAAACTGCGGGTTTTTCAATTTTTTTCTTTTTGTTTTATATATTTCTCATTTAATATATTTATTTATTTTTTTAGAGTTCGTTTGGTCCAGAATATTGTAATAACATATATAGTATTAGTTTGCATTTATTAGTTTATATCGTATTAGTTTGTATTGTATTATCACAATATAATATTTAGTGTAAAATTAAATCTGACAACATGTCGTATGGTTTCACGTTTGTATAAGAAAAATTTCACTAAAACTCGATCCTTAAGTTTTCATGTTGAACTATGCAATTCAAATCCGTTCATTAAATTATCGTATAATTTAATATCTAACTTATTAAAAAAGTAAACTTAATTACAAATTATTATTTTTAAAAAAATAAAAAAATATTTATTAATAGTTCATAGTTATTAGATAACATAATAAAAAACACATATCAATAATATAATACTCATGTTTTTTTATAAACCAATAATAAAAAAATTAAAATAACATATTTAATACATATTAAAAAATAATAAAACACAATTTTTTTGTTAAAAGTAACAAAAAAGATGAATTGCGGTGCACTGCAACATCTATATCATAGATAAACATAGCAAAAAAATGGAGAAACAAAAATAAAAATGAAAAATTAATTGTGTTCCAAAAACAACACTGGAATGATAACAAAAATAGAGTAACCATATAGAAATGAAAGTTCTAAAATACACAAAAATGAAATAAAAAACAAATGGAAGAAAGATATAGACTATCCAATTCAAATAGAGAATATTATTACAAATAATAAACACAAAAAATTATAATTTAAGTTTTTCCATGGCATTTTACACTAAAGTTATTAATTTTTTTAATATATAAGTTTGTATGTGGTCCAACCCACGGGCAAGAAAAATAGAAGATTAAAAAAGACATGATCTTTTCACACATATTTAGAAAACAATTATCAAATATCTTCACAATACATCCATCTACTACTATTCCAACAAAGATTGGAATTTAATAATGAACCAGAACAATAAAATCATATAATTTGCAAAAGCTATATAACAAAATAAAAATAAATATTTAACTAAAATATATATATATATAAATATATAGTTGAACAAATATTTATAAATTACAAATATGCTTTCTTTTTTAAATTCTTGTACTTCACCTTATAAAATCAAATTTAATATTTCTTGTCTACGACAATAATAAAAATGAAATAAAAAGCTTAACGGGTCAAACGGATTTTTTGCGAGTCACACCATTAACATAACGAGTTGACATGTTACCAATTCAGTCTGTTATACACAAATCCAAATAAGTGAAAATACGGATAGAAACATATCGTTCTAATGGGTTGTATTAGAATTTTCTAGGACTACGCAGAATTGAAAAATAAATTTGTATAAATTGTACATTGTTTAGTGCAGAAGCGTATTGTATTTTTTCTTTAAAAGATAAAAAATATTTCAAAGTTAAGTAAATTGATGATGTTATTAACTATATATTCTTTTATAATTTAAAAGAAAAAAAACATATATCTAAAATACAATATCAAAATTAAGTAATTGATGATGTTAACATAATTAATGTTGATCTAAACCATTTTATTTTTCAATCGAACAAGTTTTAAATACAAAACCTTAAAAAAGTCGAGCTTTCAGTCATATCTTTCAGTATTTTTTATCACTTGGAAGTTATGAATTAAATGAGGTTTTTGACATTACCAAAACAGGAAAAAAAATAAAAAAGATTTGTCACTTATAATTGGTTGTTTACCATAGTTTTGTTCTATGATGCGCCTCCTTACTGTCTTTCTCATTTGTTTACTTACTATCAAACTTCTCACCCTTCTTGTTATAGCTTCTTAAGGGATACCAATTTTTTGTTGTCACTCTCAGCTCAATACTTTGGAGTTAAGGTTTTTTGCAGATTGCCTTTTCCGTACAAGGCAAAACTAATATGGGTCCCAATAACCAGCAAATATAAAAAAATAAGGACATGTATTTGAATTGGGGTTCACGTTGCAGGGCACTAGTAATTTATCCACTCTACTCTTTCTATCTTTGTACCATCTGTATTGTTTAGCAAAATATTATATTGCTTTACCAGATTTTGACGTTTTCAATAAAATTTAACATCCCCATGCTTGTTTGCTGGACTCATGCGTTATTAAAAAGCAAAGAAAAACTTATTACCATAAAAAAAAAAAAAAAAAAAAAAAAAGAAGTATTGTGGGAATGAATTAGGTAGGCATATAATAAGAGTCCCATATTAAACAAAAGCTGTCGACCATCTCATTAGGAATTACCTAATCCTCATATTAGCCTCAGACTGGTATTTTTATCATATCCCGATGCTTATTGTAATTAATCTATTGGGTCACCCTTCTCCTCCATAGTTATTGCAGAAACTGGAATTTTCTTAATTTTTTTAAAGGGCCATAAAAACTTTGATGAATTTGTTTATGCTTTTTTATTTTCCATACCTTTTTGGGAGCCCCAAAAGTGAAGTATCATTGGGTTGAAGTAAACAACTAAATGAACGATACCCACGAGGCTACAACCCAAATAGATATACACTTTGAAGCTAGTCTTTGATTTTAGCTGTAGAGTAGATGAAAGATTAACTAGGTTCACCAACTTTTGAACAAATCCATGAAAGCTAGATCTTAAAATTCTAGCAGAAAATTAAGGAAATTGTAAAGAAGAAGGAAGTGTTTTCAAGAAAGAACAAACACTCTATTTTTTTTTTATCATCATTAAAATTGGATATATGAATATATCAAAGAAAAGAGATTAACATTATTTTCACCATCATCCAATTAGTATTCTCATAAAAATAAAAATAAAAACACAAAAATAAAAACAATATCCCCATAACACATACAAATCAAATTCCTCTCTATTTCTTAGGAGCAAACCTTGACTTAATCTTTTCAATCTCTTTGGTACCAACTTGGAATGCTTTGGTCAAAACATTGTCTGGAACTTCTGGTGTGGCAGCAAACAAAGTAGCACCAATAGACTGTGTTCCAGGCAATTGGCTGTTAAATGCAGCAATCACAGAGGCAGGGTCTTTCCCATTGTTCTTCTGGAAATGAACCAGTCCTTTTGGGAAGACATAGATCTCACCCTTCTTGATGGATTTCGAAATGAGCACATTCGAAGTGGTAATGAATCCAACATCAAGTTCACCGTCAAGAACAAACACGATCTCAGTGGCTCTTGGGTGTGTGTGAGGTGGGTTAAGACCACCTGGTGCGTAGTCAATGCGTGAAAGAGAGACGCCGAGCGTGTTGAGCCCTGGGATTTTTTGAACATTTGCTCCGGTGACCAATGACCCAAAAGTGTTGTTGGTTAGGCCGGGTTTGGCAAGTCCGGCGGAGAAGAAATCCTCTGCAGTTACATTTGCTATGTCCTTGCAGGTGAACCCATTGAGTTTCACAGCTGTATTTAATTAATCATCACAAAAAAAATGAAAATTTGTGAGTTTAACTTTGTCTTTTTCTACCAAACTTTGCTTTTCCAATCACTAATTAGTTTATGGTTGATGAATGTAACCCATTTTTTGAGCAAGACCAAAGCCATGATTATGTATAACAAGATATAAGAGGGTTACAGAGTACAGACAGAGAAAACAAACAAGATATAAGAGGGTTACAGAGTACAGGCAGAGAAAACAAACAAAGGGTAATCATTGCTATCAAGCATAGTGATGGTAGTTACAAATATATAAGAGGACAGAGAAAAATAAAAGGGCAAGCAAAAATGATTTAGAGTTGGTTCAATTCCTGAAATTGGTAAACAAAATGATGAAAAAAGGAGGTCAACACCCTAATAATTGACAAAGATAAAAGACTGTTCTGTTGGGGGGGTGTTTTCTTTCTGAGCCAACTTTTATTCTTTATCTTCAATTTCATGAATTTCATTGTTATTTTTTTCTTTATCTTTTAGCACTATAATGTATAAAACTAATTAGATGTGCAAAATTATGAAAGAAAATGGTTAAAAGGGCAGTACCGGAATTGAGATCGGCGACACAAACATCTTGGAGCAAGTCAGGATCAGCAACTGAGGTGGCAAAGACAGCAGCGAAAGTCATGACAAATAGTGCCAACATAGCCGCCATGGTTGGCTTTGTTGGAAATTATAGAGAAACAAAAGCTGGACAGAGAAAGAAAGAAAAAATAAATGAGAACTTAAAAGATGAGGAAAGTATATTGGAAAACAGGTAAAGAATGGTGAAGAAATTGATGGGCTTGAGTATTTATAAGAAGGCAGAGAGAGAGAGAGAGAGTGAAATAATAGGAGACTTTTAGAAGTTAGAAGGGTAAGATGTTGTGAATGTAAAGCATGGGACATGATCTGCTGCTTCTCTCTCTCTCTCTCTACTTGTGCTTATACCCAAAGCAAAGCCATCAACAAAGCCTCTATTTTGGTCCCGTTGACCCCATTGTTTGTATTTTTGTATTTTTTTTTTCTAATTTTGTTCAATAAAAGAATATTTATTTCCCAATCATATTCGATTTTATGATTTTAATATATCTGCAATCTTAGACTCCATGCATTCTATTTAATTTGCTTCACGGCACCTACCTCCATTTTGATCTGGATCTGACCCTCATAATAATCATCATGAAATTTTTCGTCATTTTATTAATTTACACGTTCAGAATCATTAACATTTTTATTTTATTTTTGTAACTATTAAGATAGTTAAACTGTCTTTTCTTTTTTGATGAATTATATTAGTTAATCTGTCTTCTTACCGTGGTTGGTAATCTTTTTTCTCATTTGTGGGGAAAAGAAAAAAAAAAAATTATTCAAAGGGTTTTCACTTTTCCACATATTTAATTGCATGGAAAAGTTGTTATCATTATTGGTAGAGTTGTGGGATGTATGCATGTAGAATGTTTGCCAAGTTAAAGACAATCAAACACAAAAAAATATACATGTGTTTTCTCCAACCTAAAAATGTGTGCCTCATGCTAGCATCATAAACATCATGTTATATGTTATGTGCATTATGAAATCATCGAAAAGAATAATAAAGCATACTAAAATATGAATTTTAACTTTTAAATTCGCAGATATAAAATCATGCTAGTTTACCATTTTTATCGGTCCTACAATAGGTCTCACTTCTTCTACAGTTTCTAAAAATAATATAATTTTTCAGATTTTTATTTTCTTGTTTTTGCCTTAATATTTGTTTTAGAGTAAATACAATTGAATCTTTTACACATGGCTGATATTGGTAGGCTTGGTAAAGACTTGGGCACTAATAATATCGAGCATTAAGTCGGCATTGATTATATAATTAATAGTTAGACTACAGCGTCGTTTTGACATTATTTCTAATGGCGTATAGGCGAGAAGAAAAATAAGTTGGTTGTTACATGTCTTTGCTGGATGGTAAAAGTTATTTCTTTTTGACTCTCATATGCATATCAATTTCAAGATAGAAAAAAGTCTGATCTGTGTACCAATCAAGTTATATATTTATCTGATTTGTCTCAATTAAGTTATACATTTTAATGTAAAACAAAAGAAAGAAAAAAAAAGACTGAGATGTGAAAATTTTCAACTTTCTTTATTTCCAAATGATATCTTCTTCCTTTTCTTTCTTTTTTTGTGGTAATAAATTCCAAATGATATATATCTTGCTAACGTATTATTGGGTAATAATAATGTTATTCCACATCTAAGCTACTGATTTAGTAAATGTGGAAACTTGGAAAGCTTATGATTGAATTAATTTCCATGGCAATGGCATCTCATACAACCTGATTTTCAAAACCCTTCTCTGTATGTATGTAGTTATTGTCGTTAGAGGTATGTAAATAAAATTATACATTGGTTAAATATGAAGATCATAAAAAATATATAAGAAATTTGGATTATATATTAGTCTTTTAAAATAGAATATCAAGCCTAAACAAATGGTGTTTGGTCTAGAATCCAGACAAAATTATGTCTACAAAATAAAGACAAACTTTAAAGAAATGAAATTCAAATTGAATCAAAGGTAGCGGATTCCATATCCCATATAGTAGAGAGTAATTCCATGAGGCTTGGGTTTCTCTTAACAATAGTGACGCATTATGCTTATATTATAGTATTAGATTCTAAATTGCAGTACTTATACATTCATAAAAAGTCAAAAGCACAGGGCAGGCTGTCCTATTTGCCATTTATCTTGCGAATCATAGTCCCCAACAAGAATAAACGTACTAAAAAAAGCAATGATTTAAGTGCATGTTTTATGCAGTATCTGAAATTTCAAAGTTTTGATTAATGATATTTAATTGGGTAATAATTAAAATCTTAAATGAGGCATGAAAGAGAAATGGTGAAATAGCAAACAAATTTTCATTAATATTAATATATATATATATATAAAGAGAAATAAAAAGTATAGAAATTTGGAGCATGGCTGGGTTTAAGCTTAAGCTTTTGATGCTCTCTTAAAATCTAATATTGATGATCATAAAGCCTTACCCTTTTTTTTATGAATCAAATACTCCAGTTGCATTATTAACTATTAAGATAAAGAAATGGAATGTCCACCATGCTAAAGAATACAAATTGGTTTATTTGGATAAGAAAAATGTAATTTATTTATAGCGTATTCCTTGCTTCAAATTCTATGTTGCATAGACAGAATTGTACCATTGACTAGAAGGAGCTCAGATGATTACTCAATAAACAAACAAACAATCTTATCTTCTTTTCTTCACTCTATTTTTATATTGTTTTCAACTTTTAGATATAATATGGGTTTTCCCCCAATTAATCATATACCCCAAAAAAAAAAAAAAGGAATTAAAAAAATGGAAAGAAAAACGGATTCATCTACAGGTTCCATATAATAGGAAGGTAGCTTCTACTTGCACAACCAAAATTTTCCTTTTATAGTACTAAATGTTAATTTGGTAACATTCTTAATTTGTATGGTGATATGAACTCGAACAGTTTGAAAAGTAATATTTATGAACTTGAACAGATTTAAAATGTTCAGCTACAATGACCAAATAAATATTTTTGTTATGATGGACTTGCATGTGTATGTTATTATAGGTTTCGCTCACTTATATCCGAAGATAAATGAGCAATAACCATAATAACATGTACGTCCAAGTCTACTAATCTAAGACCAACAAATGAAATGGGTTAGAGTTTCAATATTTGTCTAAGAATAGCTAAGTTTCGAGTACTCCGGTCATTTGGATCAATGGCTCAATCAAGCTAGAAAAATTAACGATGGATATACGCTGACTTGATTGGTCTATGTAGGTGGATTGACCACTAAAAATTGCAGGGATACAATAATCTCTATGCTTCCAATCATTTTTTATTCAAAAAAGAAAGTAATAATAAACAAAAAAAAAAAATTGTATATCAATGTCTACTGTAACGGACCAAATTTAAAATAAAATCTGGTCATGCAAAAATAACCAACTTGTAACCTAATTGAAATTTCGACGGCCGCTCATTTGGGCTTGCATACCTATTGAGCCTACATGAAGCACTGAGGCCCAATTCAGCTCTGGCACCCAGTTTTTCAGGCCTTCTGGGGTCACCACTCAATATATATACCAGGAAGAAAGCCGAGTGAGTAGCAATGGCATGTCACTAATAACTGTTATTGAAACTTCAGTACTAACTATTTTCAGTCACCAATAGTCTTTACAGGAACACGAACCTTCCTTGAAGTGATGAAACCGAACTCGGTCTCTTACAATAATTTCCCGGTTGAATGCTTTGGAAACAAATTTGGTGAACGAATGGCAATCTCTACAAACCCTCAGGTTTTTTACTATTCTTAAGCATGTTCCTTTGGGAGTTCTTGCAATCCCAAAAGCAATAGCCAGCTTCTCACTGTGATAAGAACTAGTTTCCAGACAACCTTCTTCAGTGGTAAATTCAGGCATCGTGATGAGTGATGGTTCTTCTTTCACATAACCAAGAAGCGTAACCTCATGAATTATTTCTCTCAGGTTATGATACATTACATCGGTATCAGGATGTGACTTGTCATTCACAACAAATTTATGAACTTCATCATCAACTTCAATCCAGCTCCAGCCAGGGGTTGTCTTTATTCCCTGCCTTCTGATTAGTTTTCTCATTCTTGCAATACCATCTGCATTGTTGACACCAACATAGATAGTAGCAAGCAATATGAAGTCCCCTGCATTTGATGCACCAAGCTGGACCAGATTCCTCATGGCAATTTCTCCTATCTTCACGTTTTTATGAATCTTGCAAGAGCCTAGTAGTGTCCGCCAAAGGACTGGATCTTCCTGGGATGGAGTAGCCCTTATAACTTCAAGTGCCTTTTCAAGCTTCCCGGCCCGTCCGAACAGATCAACCAGGCAACCATAATGCTTAATTCCAGGCCTGACGTTGAACTCGGATCTCATCCTGTAGAAATACTTGACACCCTCCTCGATTAAGCCTTCGTGACTGCATCCACATAAGAGACCCAGAAATGTAACGGAATTTGGCCGGACTCCTGCATTTATCATCTGCTTAAAAAAATAGATTGCTTCATCTCCACGGCCATGTACTCCATACCCAACAATCATGGAGTTCCACGTTAAAACATCCCGCTTCTGCATTCTATCAAAGACACCAAAAGCGGCATCCAAGTTGCCACATTTCGCATACATATCTATAAGAGCATTTCCAACATAAACACTCTCCACAAACCCCTTATCTCGAGCTATTTTATGCATTTGAACTCCGATATTTAGCGCACCCAAATGGGCGCACGAGGAAAGCAAGCAAACAAGCGTGAAACCATCAACACCCACATTCTCATTTCTCATCAGATTATACGTCTCCAGCGCCTCATGGTGAAAACCCCCTTGAGAGTAGCACGAAATCATAGAATTCCAAGAAACCAAGTCCCTTTCAAGCATACCATCAAAGACCTTCCGTGCATCCTCAATCAATCCATTTCCGGCGTACGACCTGACCAGATTGGTGCAAACAACAACATCCCTCTTATACCCACATCGGATTACGAACCCATGAACCTCTTTGCATTTGCTCTGAGCCTTAACTCGCTCGCAAGCCTTGAGCACGAACGAGAAAGTGAAGGTGTCAGGAGGGGACTCGGAAGCAGCTGAAACCATAGCATTGTAGTAAAATATGGCCGAGAGAGGAGAGGGACTGTGGGAAAAGCCTCTGATAATGGAATTCCAGTCCTGGGTTAGTGGGTTGCGGAGACGATGGAAGAGAAGCTGAGCATAGGACAGGCATCCAGAAACAGAGACGGCACAGAAGTGGAGGAGCTTTGTGGAAATGGCGGGGTGGTGTTGGAGGCCAGTGGTGATGACGTGGGCATGGATTTTGTGAAGCCTTCGGAGGTTGTTACATCCTTGCAAAATTCTCAGGATGGCTTTGGTTGCTGATGTTTGGTGGCCATCACATAGCAGAGACTCTGGGGATTGCATGGAACAATGTCAATCAAAAAAATGAGAACCTCTTCTATTCCTATTTACCTCTGTAAGAGAAAACCAGAGTCATCAGTATGGATTTTTTATTTTCACATATTTCGGGACCCTCTAATCCAAATATAATATTATCTTTAGCCTTGAAACAATGAGTTTTCGTAATAATAAATTGGATTATGACGTCGTTCATTACAATAAAAATAAAAGAAGCTCAAAATTTGCATCTTCAAAAGCTCTTCTTTTGGATCTCTGTTGCCATTTTCACAAGTTCAATTAGCATTGTGATTGTGACACAAATATCAATCTATTTGGTCCTGATTTGAGACATTAGGCGACTATTTGTATATGTTTTTAAGGGATGCAATCTACCAGACAAGGCATAAGCCGAAGAAAATTTTGCTTTGCATAAAAACTCGACCACAAATGTCGAATGTTGAAAGCAGAAGTCTATATGTTACATCAAACACCTTCAATGACTTTCTCTGCCTCAGAAGCTTGCAATTCTAACATTAACAAATCATGTGTAAGCATAATAAGCTGTCGAATTCAGTTTGCCATCTCAGTAAATTTTCCTGCTGGACTTCATTGACATAAATTTTAACTTAGACAGGAATATAGCTCTGCTCCAGTCTATTTGAGGTCATAAACAGCAATCCAACTATTTCTTCTTTTTACCACCACCTGCTTTTGACTTTTTGTTAGCAGTTTCTTTAGCAGCGTTCCCTGGTGTTTCCTGCCACCAAAAAATGAGCAAACATTGAAACTTATCTTCACCATCTTGCTTCCTATTTAATGACAATGTAAGAAACACTGATAAATATCTCAACATCCATTACAGATATCTGTATGACAAAAAATGATAGAGTTAGAATGTTGATGATGACTACGGATTACAAATAAAACCCATAACACCCACATATGATCATTCTTGAAAAGCAATACCTCAATTACAAGTTAACATTTTATATTTTCGGATTTTGAACTGCATATGATAACAAAAACATTTAATGAAAAAGAGGAAAAAGTTCAATATTTGTTAATAAAGTTTTGAAATGTGACCACTCTGATGTTAAAACATATTAAGTGGAATGGAGAATAAGCACAGATTGGCTCCGGAGGTCACCAGAGTTTTCAGCTTCAAGTGCCGAAGCAGACACCTCTGGATAGTGACATAGAGTGCCTGGAATCCAGACCCAGCATTGGCAGGCTCAGACTACCAATGACTCTGGACCTGGATGAAATGGAAGCGTGCAGAGAAAACATCTTATCCTTGGTTGCTGGTTTGGGAGATCTAAGCATACATTTGCTTTCCTGTCATCCAATATAGTTAGAAATCATGGTAACCTGTCACATCTGGACTTCCCAGTGATCCATGAACAAAAGGATTTTCAATAATTTTTCTTAATATGGAAGCTTAAAAGGCAAGATAGACTTCTTGTATAGTTTTCTGCAATTAGTGCACACTGAAAAACATTTTGCTAGCAGCATGTGCAAGAAAGCTAAGTTCTTTTAAGTTCAATTAGAATACCAAATAAGCATTTTATAGAAGATAATGCAAAATCCTAACACTGAACAAGCTAACTCGTATCATCAAAATCTTCCATGTTAAACAGAATATTAGCGAAGTAAAATAGTCAAGTTCTTTAGCTAATGCAGAGTACGGTGGCATGAAGGCTACTTGCAATTTCTTGATAATTATAAGGATGGCAAAGGAAATTCCTCATATCGAGTATAAGTTAACACAGGTGGAATTAACTGTGTGATACAAATGAAAGAATAGAACTAAATGCAGACCAAGATATGATAAATAAAATAAACTCCAGACAAAAAAGCTAAAATGCAGCTTCTGATTTAGCACTTATTTTTTCTGGGTTGCAAATTATTCCTGCCTAGTGTTCTGTTCAGGGAATCAAACAGGAAGGCAGAAGAAATATATCCCCCACTGATCATGGAAAGACTTATACAAGGAGAAAATAAACAATGATGGCAGCTCAAGATGCTCAAAGGAAAATTTACCTTCCTCTTAATCGGTTCAGTTGAGTTAGCAACTGGTTTGAAAAATGATTCTAATCTGCAATAGAAGAAAGAAGAAAACTATAAAGCACCATATCATAAAGCGAAGGAAAATCATATCCAATTATCCATCATATAAGCATCACTTACCTGCCCTGTGATGACTTGTTCTTGGCTGCTTTAATTTTCTCTATTGCCTAAAATAATTAGAGAAATCAGGAAAGATAAAAGCATGTCATTATCTCAGAAAAAGCATTATAACCTTAAAAATAATAAATGCAACAACTGCACACCTTTGTCACTCTATCACTGCTAAATCCATTTTCATTTACCAAAAAGGAAATCAGCCCCTGCATAATCAACATGAACCTTTAACTCATATAGCATGACAAACGGTCAAAAATTTTCAACTAGGAAATCAAGTACTTCATCATCTGGGGCAGCCCACTTAATCTCATCTTGCTCGGCATCAGTAAAGACTTCGGGCTCTTTAAAAAGCTGCCTAGCCTCTTGATATGGCCAATCCGCTGGTATTTGGTATCTGAAAATAGACAAAAAGTAAACTCATAACTACTGAAATAAAAATAAGTCTCTCAATCATTGTAAACCAATGCAGACCTCTCTCTATTTATGTTCTCCAGTATATTCTCTATGGAGCCATGTTGACGGATAAGCTTTAAAGCAGTCTGTCCTCCAATCCCTGTGGCAGAGATTCACAGTCAAAATTCAAGACAATTATCTTCATACTTACCGGAAAAATCAAACCGGAGAAGCTGAAATCCCAAATACCTCGAATGCTCTCACAATAATCGCATCCAGAAAGAATGCACAGGTCAATGAATTGATCCATAGTAAGATTTAGCTCCTCCAAAATCTAAAAAGAGAATCACCAAATAAGTAAACCAAATATTAAGCAACCATGACTCATTCATGTCTCTGTTAAAAGTAGGAAGTAGTAACAACCTTTGAAACTTCAAATTCCATGACTGGGACTTTTCTTGAGCTAGGATCCATTAAATGGCGAAGAAATCTAGGAGCTCCAAATGTTAGGGAATCCATGTCTTCAGAAGCCACAGCATAAACCTGATATACATAAAAGAAAGAGATAATGTATTAATGACCTATTTACTGTGGAAAAGAATATTGAAAGCTAAACAACTCATCATGAATATGAAAGATACTTGCCTTTCCAGATTTGCAAAGTGCAGCACATTGTGCTTCTGCCTCTGAGGGAGCCTGTGAAAACCAATCCACAGTGTACAGTATATATCATATTCGCACATACTGTAAAAGGCACACCAGAGATAAATTACTTCAAATGAGTGTAACCTCTACTACTGGAACCCCCATGAGTTTTAAAAGTCTTTTGCAGTCTTCATTGTGCTGCTTTGTCACCTGCAAAAAAATGGCTTCAAAAACGTGCAAAATCATCGGGTTTTTTAAACACAACACAGAACAAGTGACGAATAAAGAGGTGCTGGAGGAAATACATAATCATAGGTTACAGTTAATCAGAAAGAAATGAAAGCAAAGAACCCACCTTCACAGTCCTTTTACTGAATTTCTCAATATCTTCCTTATTGCCAGTCTGTAATAACAAGAATAAACAGCTGCATGTTACATCTGTGATAGGGAAAAAAGAAAAAGAAAAGCAACAAATAGAACAGAAAACCTTCATGGCCTCTTCCAAATCTTCAGTAGCATCTGCTCTCTTTGCGTAACTGCATCACAAGTCAATATAATGATAGAACTTAGAGAAAAAAAAAAAAAGCTATTAAAAGTTTATCTATGGTTTAAAAATTAAGCACAAATCAAGCTCCATGTCATAGCGAAAAAATACCGTTTTGCAAGTTCTTCCTTTTTCATTTCGGGAGGCTTCCCATCAAAAACATAGCTGAATATAAAAATTAACTGATTCAGAAGATCAAGCATTTTATGTTTAAATCAAAGATGAAATCTAGTCTAAAGTGCAGATAAGTGCAAATGCAAAGAAAAAGCTAAAGAAAAAAAAATTACATTGGCTTTATTCCAGCTTCCAGAAGCCTAATTGTCCTCGTAAACATGCCTTGCAAGTGACTACAGTTAACCAGATAAAATAAATAACTTATCAGGAAAATAAAAAATAAAAAATGCTTAAAAACACTAATTAGTTGAAAATCAAGCAAAATGCCAATGAAACTAGCTTATGCTGTTACAAATTAGAACATGTTAGAGATACCTAGTAACTTCACCAGCCTCATTGGTCAACATATCAGTTCCAACTCTTCCCACAACAATCTACACGAATTGACGTACACCCATTTCAAAACTAAAACTAAATATATAAAAATAAATACGAATAAATGGAATGAACTTACAAGGAACTGGTAGATGCTCATACTAGCATCAATGGCAATCTTGCGGCCGAAGTAGCTTTCGAATTTCTGTTCTTTCATGGCCTTTGGAGCATTGTCCGCCAAAAGCTTCGTTAAACCCTAAAAGAATCATCCAGAACCCACAAACAAATAAATCTAAAAAAAACAAAATCAAAATCCTTGAAACAAAAGGAGAAAAGGGTGTTGGAAATTAGCTACCTTTATACCCATTATTTGTCAGACGGAGATGGAGAAAGAGAGAAGAAAAAATGGGTGAGAAGAAAAAGAACAAGCTTTTTGGAGGTTAAGGATGGAAATTGGAAACTGCTTCCCGCCTGCTCCCAAATTCCTTCTGGTATGCACGTGTCACTTTGTGGTTCTTGAAATGGGCTGCTTAATTCTTTTGGGCCTCTGAATTCCGGATTCTTCACCTATGGGCCTTTAGCTAGAAATTGATGGGCTTTATATTTAGGCCTGCGTTTTTTGGTCAGCATGAATAGAAAGATGTTTTTGCCCTTCTTTTTTAATTCAATAGCATCATACAAATGTTTTTTATTTATTTATTTATTATTATTAAATAAAAAGCGTTAGAATAGTAGAAGTTGGTCTGCCCCTATACGTGTGAGTCACTGGTCCATCCACGTTGACCAGACAATTTATTTTTAGTCGGGATCTAAATTTTTTATCACTTCATTTATTTACCTAGATGCATGTTACAAAATTGTTTGTTGCTATAAGGAGTAAAGATATCATAAGATTAATGAAAAACAAAGAGAGATTTAAAGAATTGTACCCATTTGATTGTTCAGCAATTCAATTATAAGTTTTGAATGATCATTTCCTTTGTCATATTGCCATTAGATTTATTCAAATTGGCTTTAAAGATGCCATTCCCAGATCCAAAAATTCATGTTTGAGTAAAACTCTTTTGGTCTTCTATATTTGAAACTTTTGAGGAATCGTTGATAACTCTGCAGATGAAGTCAGCTAAATCTTTTAAGACTTATCATTTCCTCAGAGGCAATAAAATGGTGTGCAAAAGTAATGACTAGGGGTTTTTAAAATTTTTTCTCAAGCTTAATGCTAGAGTCACTAAATTTATTTATTAAATTTTAAGTACTAAAAGATTTAACAATATTTTTTATTATTATTACATAATGAAAAAGAAAAAATTTATATTCAGAAATGATTGAACTTCTGACTTGAAAGTGTATTTTTAATAATTTTACTACCGGATCAAGTTTATGAATATAAAACCATTAACAAATTACCATATCATTTGGTATCCAGTATTTAGTGAACTAATTCTTAGCATTACTCTAATCATATATCCTTAGTTCTATATCTTTTGTAATGGCTTCTCCGTTACATTAACTATATATTGTTTTTAGTTACCAAAAAAAGAGAAACTATATATTATTTTTTTTCTATTTCTAATGTCATATACTTTCTCCATACTTATTTCTCAATCTCAACAACATACACGCAAATGAAAAGCTGATGATGCTTTTAGAGGGTAGAGAGAATTTCACGAAAGAAAAAGGCTAATATGAGGATGCACAAGAATAGAATTACAAACCAGGGTTAGGGAAAGTGAGAGAGTACGCAACTACTTTAAGTCTTGGAAAAAGATCAGGAAGATTTGTAAGGAAAGAGATAAGAGATGATCTTGTTAAAGCAAATAAATCATTAATAACAGAAATGGAAGGTGGGGTAAGTCTGCTTTATATAAAAGAATATCAGATAGATAATGCATAGCGTTGCTGAGATAGGAAGCATGGACCATCTATATATATATATATATATATATNATATATATATATATTTTCCATTTTTTATAATAGTCTTTAAAAATTATTTAGCCCCCTCAGATATAAAAGGGGCTTAGTGATACACTGGCCAAGTTGACAAGGTCAATAGTCTTTGGGAAGAGGCTTCTCAATAATTATTAATATCAAGTCGTTATTTGCTCACCTTAAAAAGGTCCCCAACCATTGATGATGGGTAGCTAAATATTAATTTAGGTCAATTAAGGTTGATTGAGGTATGGGGTTATTTGCTCACCTTAAAAGATTGATCAAAAGAAGAGTAAAAGGTTGATAATATATTTGCATTATTTGTTATTCCATATTGAATTATCACTTATCGAGAGGTCTCCTCCGCATTCATGTAGGCTCACCGTGTTACCATTGAGACTTTGTTTGCACACCTCTGACAGTGAGATATATATATATATATATATATATATATATATATATGTGTGTGTGTGTGTTGAATTGCTCCAGTTGCAGATTGGATGTTTTAATTTTCTTTCTTCTGAATTTGGATAGAAAATAATTTGCCCATATTGTTGAAACTGCTATATTTCTCTATCAGGGTTTTGTTAGATCTGCAGAAATATTAACATTTTTAAATGTTATTGACCTAAAGTCTTAATAATACTTCCAAAAGTGTTTGAGTTGTAGTCTCTGTGACTAAATAATGGATATACTGTTAAGGGGAAACATTCATTGATTTTACCGCCAGTGAGTTTCTTGTATAAAGAGCAAGGAAGTGATTTCTTGCACTCCTCACGGCTGCAGTTTAAGATGGTATCCATATTTATATTGCAGGGTTGGCAACAAGTGCTGTAGCTAATAGTGAAATTTATACAATGAAAAAAGCTCACTCTGTAATCAGATGCTTTTATCAGATTACAAGGGGGAGATTCTGTGATGCCGAAACTTTCGAGATCTTTTTCTATTTGAACAAAGTAATTAGCTTTAGAAACAACAACTGGCAATAATTAGCATAAGAGGACAAGAACAAAGTTGGCTGATTTTAACAGCCAAAGGCAATATTGAAGTGAAAAACAAAATATGTTAGATGTGGTGACACCAATAGAGCCTTGCTTCGTCCGCCACTCAAAAAACTATGGAAAATCCCCTAACAACTTGTTTAAGTGATAGTGATCTCCTTTCCAAAAATATCATGAGAATGATTAATCAACGTTCCGCTTTTTAGACCAAATTCAGATTAAATGGGGTTTGAGATTGAGATGGTACATGATTCTTACCCAATTGAAGACTACAAAAGACAGTGTAAATTAGACTTCCATTCTTTTTGTACAATCAAAATGAAATATGGATGTGAAAGTGACATTCATGGATGTTCAAGATTCTTGAGGTTCATGAAGGCTTGCATGAATGAACTATCTTATCGAAATGGAAAATTATCAAAACCCTTTTTCTTATGGTGGACCTTTTATATGAGCTTGGCCATGGCAGCTAGCTGCTTCACATGACAATGCTTAGATGATAATTGACATGTCTAAAGTCCAGTGCTCCAACAGTGGAAAAAAGATGTTGCACCACAACTCCATTTCAAACCAAAAATTAGTGCCTGAGATGCTTTCTTTTTTCTTTTTTACTATGATAATTTAATCTATAAACTATACCATGTTGATGTTGAATGCAGAGAAAGAAAGCATTCCACATCAACATGGTATAGCTTTATAAATAGTGCCTGAGATGGTTGAAAAGTTAGCAAGGGCATGAAATAGTGAATTTTTTAAATAAAAAAACACTGATTTTGATCAAGCAACTTTAACATGAATCTTTAAGTCATAATCTGTCTATATAATATTACTGATTGCACTATCAGAAAATCTTCTGCACTAAGGAAGTATTGAGAGTACTAGAATAGTGGTTATATAGTGCATTTATGTTAATTATATAAGGTCTTGAAAACCCTCTCCATTAAGTACTATGAGGAATCCAATTAATTAATTTGTTTTAAAACTTTTCCTAACTTTTTAGCGGACCAAAATCAGGTTTGAGAAAAATGAGTACTAAAATGATTAGAACTTTAGTCATTTTGCACAGTGCTCATTCCAAACACAACCTGAAATAGAAACTCACATTTTATGATCAAGTAGTCTACATGGCTGCTTCACACATAAATTATGGACATTGAGGATACTTTAACATTTAAAGTTAATTTTATTTATAAAAATGATCTATATATGGGAAATTGTTAAAGATGCAAACTGGATATTTAAAAACTATAATTAAATTAAAACTTTTGAAGTGTATATATATACATATATATAGAAAGACTTCCCACACTCCTAGGGAGAAACAATAGGAGAGAGACAGCTAAATATAATTAAACAAAGTATAGAGAACAAGATGGCGATCAATCTAATGCCATGAACGTTACAAACTAGGTCCTCTTGTGTGCTATATTTTGAAACTCTCCCTCTATCATTTCTCTGTAAACTAACCACTCCTTCGTCCAAACCTCTCAGAATTCTCCACCATGGTTAGTCTCTCTGTCTCTCTTTTATCTATCTGTGCCTATCTTTATGTCTCTGTAGCTATTACTGATACGTTTCATAATAATGTGCAAGCAGGGAGACGAGGAGTACAACAAGGCAGGTTACTGGTCCCTTAGCCTGGGGAACAAAGCGAAGGGTGGATTCAATGCCTGCAAATTTGTTTTTGGTAAGGAAAAGAAAAAAAAAAAAAAAACACATTAACACTGCGACTAAAAAATTAAAACTCTTGAAAAAACATTGTAATTAACTTCATCTTTTTCTTATTATCCCAATAGTATTGTCATCATTTGAGAACATGGGTTTTGTGGCGAACATGGTGAGCATGGTTCTCTACTTCATGTACGTGATGTACTTTGATCTGTCAAGCTCTGCCAACACGCTTACAAACTTCATGGGTGCAACTTTCTTGCTCTCCCTCGTCGGTGGCTTCATTTCAGACACTTTCTTAAGCAGACTCAACACTGTTCTGATATTTGGATTCCTCGAAATCCTGGTAATAACAAAAAAAAAAACTAACTTATGTCCAAATCATTAAGGATGAGCAAGTTAGTACATTTAAAGTGGGGCTCTTATCTAAGATCCTGAACGAAAGTTAAAAGTCCAAAAATAGCTTATAACTACTAATAGGCGCCTTCAAGCACTAATAGGCGCCTTTAAGCGCTAATAAGGGCTCCTATAGTAAGTTAGCCCTGGACTAAAAGAGTACTTTCAAATACATATATATATATATATTTATATCGTGTTAAAACTTTGTATAAAATATAGGCTTTGGTGCTGGTGACAATCCAAGCTTCCTCACACAAATTCCAACCAGACCCTTGTGGGAAATCAAGCTGTTTGAAAGATGGTCCAAAATTCATGTTTTATCTGTCATTGTGTATGCTGGCATTGGGTTCTGGTGGTGTTAGAGGAGCCCTTCCAGCACTTGGTGCTGACCAATTCGATCAAAAGGATCCAAAAGAAGCAAAAGCTCTTGCAAGCTTCTTTAACTATCTCATGCTTAGTATTACACTTGGAGCAGCAATTGGAGTGGTGGCCATTGTGTGGGTCAGTATGAATGTGAGTTGGTATTGGGGTTTCTTTATATCAACTGTGTCTGCCTTTTTGGGGTTTATTGTTGTTGCTCTTGGTAAGCCTTTCTATCGTCTGAGAGTCCCAGGAGAGAGCCCCCTAATAAGAATCACTCAGGTTTCTCTCTAACTCTTTTTTTTTTTTTCCTCTCTTTCTCCGTGACTAGAAATACTTACAGGCTCATAACATAATGTGTTAAAATGAATTCATTTTGCGTGGGGTTGATTTTTGAAAGGTGATTTCTGTGGCATTTAAAAACCGAAGATTGTCATTGCCAGAGACGTCTGATGAACTGTATGAGATCAGTGACAAAGATTCACTTTCTGCAGAAGAAAAAATTAAACATACCAATCAATTCAGGTGACATACTATTCTATCCCTTCTCAATAAGCATTCAAATTTATATATATATTTGAAAAGAAAACCTCATATAAAACAAAACAGGAATTTGAGTGACTTGGACAATGATAACATTGGCACTCAAAGTTATGTGTTTGTCTAAAGCTCTTAGTAAAACTGGAAAAGTTATTATGAACCAACAGGAGCAATCAACATAACATTGGTGTCTCAATAATTTTCTTTTTTGTTAACAATATAATTTGTTAGATTACAGCAAATAGAACTCCGATATTAGTAGAGCTTTTGATGACATTCCATATATATATATTGATCAAGCAGGTTTTTAGACAAAGCAGCAATTGTTCAGGCAAATGCAGAGGCAAGACCATGGACAGTTTGCACAGTGACACAAGTTGAAGAAGTGAAGGTCCTAGCAAGAATGCTACCCATTTTAGCCAGTACTGTCATAATGAACACTTGTCTAGCACAGCTCCAAACATTCTCAGTGCAACAAGGGAGCATCATGAACCTCCATCTCGGCTCCATTGAAGTTCCTGCTGCATCAGTTCCCGTGATCCCCCTAGTTTTCATGTCGGTTCTCATACCAATATACGAGTTCGTTTTCGTTCCTTTTGCTCGAAAAATCACCCACCATCCAGCCGGTATCACTCAGCTCCAACGCGTTGGAGTTGGTCTGGTTCTCTCTGCCATTTCAATGGTGGTTGCTGGCATTGTGGAAGTCAAAAGAAGGAACCAAGCAAACAAGGATCCAGCACATCCCATAAGCCTGTTCTGGCTTTCTTTCCAGTATGGCATATTTGGAATTGCTGATATGTTCACTCTTGTAGGACTGCTTGAATTCTTCTACAAAGAAGCACCAGCAGGAATGAGATCACTCTCAACCTCATTCACATGGCTGTCTCTAGCTTTTGGTTACTTCTTAAGCACTGTCTTCGTCAATGTCCTTAACTCTGTCACCAAAAAAATCACACCTAGCAAACAAGGCTGGTTACATGGATTAGACCTCAACAAAAACAATCTCAATCTTTTCTACTGGTTTTTGGCAATCCTCAGCTGCCTAAACTTTGTCAACTACTTGTATTGTGCTAAATGGTACAAGTACAAATCAGAAGAACCAATATTCAAAGAAACACCTCTGTTGAAGGTTGGTCAAAGCATTCAAGAGAGTACTGATGGATTTAGTAGTATTCCAGTCTCATCTGTTTTACAGGATGCCAAAGAAAAAGAATCAAGTTGATAAAATCCTCAGCAGCAGTACAGATACAATGAAAAGTAGTGATTGATAAGAACTAATCTAATGGGGGAAAAAAAAAGGCTGCTGAATTTGGGAGATTGAAATCAATAGGTAAAAGGGTTTTGATATTGGATATTCAATCTTCTCTTTTTGTCCTGCTTTTATGTATGTGTGATGTAAAAGCTGTGTTGGTATATGTGCTTGCAGTATTATATATGCGTGTGTGTATTTTTTTTTTGGTAGCTGTGAAAACTACTACTTGAATGTTTACTTAATAAGAGAATGGGATATCACCAAAAAAATAAAATAAAAATCAAATAAGAGACATTGGAAGGTTTGCTTGAGGCTAATTACAAATTTGGAGGTCCAATTTCTAACTTTCTTCATCATTTAGCCCAAACTCAATCCGGGCTCAATCTGGCTTTCGGTACGTAAGCTGATCCATTTCATAGGCCCAAACAAAATAGATTAACAAGAATATATACTTGAACACTAACTTTAAAAAAAAAAAAAAAAAAAAAAAATTTGAGGTGTGAGGATTCAAATTTAGGATCATTAAACCAATGAAACATGACTTTGCTATTAAGCTGTTGGAGTAGAGAATACTAGAATAGGGACTTGAAGGCATGAACTTAAAAACTAAAAGAAAAATAAAACCGATATTCAACCCAAGCAAGCAAAATAGATTATTTGTCAATTTTTTTGTATTTTTTTTTTCGCTCAATATCTATAGCACATAAACGGAAAACTATAAGAGCAATTATATTTAATACAAATTAAATCCCAGCTTGATAAAAGTTCTTTAATTCACCAACCACTTTATTGTCCCAACTTGGTTACAGCCCACCATTACATGGCCTGGCAATTATCATTGTCAATTTATTTATTTTTATTTTTATTTTTTTGAGTACGTTGTCATTGTCAATTAGATGCCAATTGTATTAGTTTGATATAAATACTTGACAGTTGTCTATGGAAAATATTCATCGGACTAAACATAAGAAAGTAAAAAAAGTGGTTTAAAGCGGTCCAAATTCTAGCAGGAGCTTTATTTTAAAGACAATAAGTAATAATATTTAATATTCACATGAATATTGAGGAATGTTGTTATAAGCAATTGCTTGCAGTAGACGTAACAATAAGTACAAGCTAGGTAGAAGTAGCAGATCATAAGGAACTTCACTTGCCCATAAGTGTGACAGAGAACGTTAATTGGTTAATTTTAAGACAGTCATCTTATCTCACATCATTAATGGCTTTGTATTTAATTATATATATATATATATATATATATATAGACACACTCACACTTATATATAATATAGACTTTCTGTTGCTTTCAGGAAATTAAATAGAGAAAAGGAAAGTTCAACAGAATGAATCAGCAAAAAATTGTTTCATTTACCAAAATAATCTAAATTATTACTTTGCCATAATCCTTTATGCGTGCATTATCTTGTTTGCTTGTCCCTTTATAATATCTTTTTTTTTCCCTTTGTTATGATGTATTTAATTTGATGATATATAATTTGTACTTATATATCTATATATATAAAGTTATCAATTAATGAAATTCAACAAAAGGGTAATCTTATTAATTTAAATAAGAAAATAAAAGATAGAGTTATATGGATTGACAAATAAGATGTCTCATTCAACACGAATTAATTAAATGCCAAGTTGCATTGGAAGTATATGAGAGAGTTCTACGATAGTGGGAGTCCATGCATTAATTGTGAAGCGTATATATAAGTTGCTTTTTTAGGTCCTAATTTTAAACCCACCTTTATATATATATATATACCAATTATTTTAATTTTGATAACTTGGATATCTAAACACTGTTTGATCCATAAACTATTTTAGCATAATAATGGCTATGATATTATTTGTAATAATTCATTGATTTATGAGTCTTTTCCAAAAATGCTAATAAAATTGCTTTCAAAGTTTTAAATCCACTATTATATATGATATTATAATGTAGTCTATGACCAATATGAAATATTATTTTGGTACTTTGGATTAAAAGTTCTACAATAGATATTTAGCATCATAATTAATTTCTCTTGCTAATTAAAGAGTAGTGGAAAACTTTCCTCCTTCCTTAAAAATAATTACCCATTGTATTTCTTTCACTCCAATCAATCATTATTCTAAAAATTTTTCCTTTTACTATAATGTAACAAAAGAAATGGCAGAATCTGGATCAGAAAGTAAGAAATATTGCTGCAATTTCTCTTAGCGGTAAAGGGACAGAGACTTTAATTCCCCTTATATAAACCATTGGTGATTGGCCATTAGTTTATTGCTAAATATTCCTGTATCATTTAGCAAGTAGCAAGCCATATAGAAGAGGAAAAATATATTCATAAAAAAAAAAAGGAAAAAAAAATATGTATATATACATATATAAATTTTCTCTATGTCACACAAATCTGTCAAGGATTGTTCGCGACCTGTTGCGCCTTCACTGCTTTAGCATCAAAAAATTTATTATTAGCATTTGGATCACATTAGAGATAAAATTTGAAATTCAATTATTAACCAAATATAAATTTGGCAACATGCTAAAATTTTTATTTGGAAAAAGTGAATTATATATAAACTCATATGACCATAAATAAATATTTAAATTTTAGTTTTCAAAACAGTTTAAAAATTAAAAAAAAAATTTAATAGGCTTACCATTATATAAATTTTATATGAACCTGACTATATATCACTATTACAAAAATAAGCTATCGACGATGACCTTATTTTTATATAGACGTCGGTTAACAAAAAAAACCAACGTTGATACACTAAAACGACGGTTATTAACTTTGGCAGATAATAAAGACGACGGGCCGTCGTAGAAAGAAAAAATCAATGACGGTTATAAACAAAACCGTCGTCTATAATTTAATCAACGACGACGGTTTCTTTATAAACCGTCGTCTATAAATCACTAAGACACGTGGCATCCACGTTGCTGCCATGTGTCTATTTGTAGATAATAGACGACGATTTTTTTTTTAAGAACCGTCGTCGTTGATTAAATTAGGGTATAAAAAATAAAATCAAAATCAAAAAATAAAAAAAAAGACGGTTTTAGCTTAGAACCGTCGTCTTTACCCAGGTAAAGACGACGGTTCTAAGCTAAAACAGTCGTTTTTACCCCGAAAAAAAAAAAAAACGACGGGCCTGACTCTAGACCCGTCGTCTTTATCAAAATGGCGTCGTTTTGTAGCCGTGTTATTTGGGTAAAGACGACGGGCCTAGCTTTTGTCCGTCGTTTTTAACTCATTGTTTTGTTCTTTACACACTTCTTCCTCTCTTATTTTTCCTCACTTCTTTAGAAACCTTAAAACACCCGCCGCTGTTTGCTCATTTTCTCCACTATGGTCGCCGTTTGCTCATCTTCTCCACTGTGGTCGCCGTTCCTCCTCTTCTCCACTGTGGTCACTGTTCCTCATCCTCATCTTCTCCACTGTGGTCACATAATATTTGTGATTTTTAACCCAAAAACTTTAAGGTTAGTGCTCTGCAATCTATTTAAATTGTTTTTAAAAAATTGTGAATGCATTATTCCGTGAAAATGTTTGAATTCGTGCATTGAAAAGTAATTTTGTATGATTAGATTGTGTATATAATAAAAAATTGTATAAATTATCCGGTGATATATATGAAACCCGATGATATGTATTAAACTTGATGATATGTATGAACTACCCGTGTATATATTGTGTGAAAAATTGTATATGAGAGTTTTGGTTTAATTAGTAATTTTGTATAAGAGTTTTGTAATTAGAATATATTTAATATTTAATATAATTTTGTATAAGTGTATTTAAATGCTGGTGAAAGAAAAAAAAAAACATAGAGGACGGTTTTATGTAGAAACCGTTCCAATATTAAACCGTCGTCTATATATTTGCACCGTGGCATCCACGTGGCTTCAGTAACGTTTTAGACGTCGGTTTTTAACCGTCGTCGATGTTTTATGAGTATTGACGATGACTCATTAGACGACGGTTTCGTGTCCGTCGTCTAAACACGTAAGACGACGGATTTTCACCATCGTCTTTGACCCTATTCTGTAGTAGTGTATATTTATTTTGACATAGTTAAAATGCTGTGCAAACCTTATAGTAAAATTATTTTATACAACAAGTCATATCATTCATTATTTTTATCACATAAAAATTTATTAATCAAATTTTAAAAAATTCAAATTAAATTTTTATAAAAATGTCCGGTTGATCTCATACAAATTTAATGGATTATTATTTACTTTTTAATTAAAATTTTATTTAAAAACAATCAAAACAATATTTAAATAATAATATTATTTAGATTAAGCGCCTATTTTGCTATCCCATTTTACGTGCGTTGAACTGTATATAAATTGAGATTATGAATGCATGGTTGTGGTGTAGAAATTGAATAATCTTATAGCGGAGAAGAAACCCATAATGTGTTGATGCTAATTAGAATTAATTTATCAAAATTCAATTGGCTGCCTTTTCATGTCAACCAAAATGTCACCAACAAAAAGGCACATCCAACCAACGTCAAGTCCCCAAGTGGATTCTCGTTTTATATAAACGTTGGTTATTAAAGAAAGCTATAAACGTTGGTTATTAAAGAAAGCTGACATTGATACAATAACACAATGGTTATTAATTTTGGAGAATAATAAATATGACGGTCCGTCATATAAAAAGAACATCAACGACGGTTATAAATAAAAACGTCATCTATAATATAATTAAATACGATGGTTACTTCATAAACCGTCGTTGATAAAGCACTAAAGACACGTAGCATCCACATTGCAGACACGTGTCTGTTGAAGAGTATAGATGACGGTTTCTAAAGAAATCATCATTTTTATTAGGGAACCGTCGTCTTTGATTAAACTATAGACAATGGTTTATCTTATAACCGTCGTCTATAGTCTTTCCATTTTCGATGTCGGTTTTTGTTTTCAACCGACATCCTTTTGTGTACATTTGTCCACGTGGCGGTCTTACGTTTAGTGTCTGAAACATGGGTTTAAACGTTGCAAAAATAGCCGTTGCAAAAAATATAGTCATTGTAATTTTTTGTGCCTATATATTTTCATTTTCGTTCTCAATCAAACTCACTTGTTAATAAGAAAAATTTTCTTCATTTCTCCCATAGTTTTCTTTCAAATTCTTTTAGTGGTGATTTAAAATATTCAAATAACATTTATTCATGATTTAAGTCATCAATTTGTTGAAGCTTAAAGTTGATTGTCGTAAAAAAGCTCAACGTCAAGGTAAATGATTTTATACAATTAACCACATTAAATATTTATGTTATTGCATTATCATTTAAATTAAATTAGTTATATAATTTTTATTTTCATGAATTAATTATTTTATAATTATTAGGTTATAAACATTTAAATTCCGCAATGATATATATATATATTGTGCTTTTATTAAATTTCTTAGTTTGTTTAAATATTTGATATGTTATAATCTCATATAGTATTGTTATTTATTATATATTTTATGTTGTTGTAGTTAATTTTAGAATATTGTAAAATATTAATATTAATTAGTTGTGTAATTATCATTGTCTCTATATTTATTGTTCTCTATTTATTTTCTATTATTGATTTGTTAATTATTAAATGTTGGTTAAATTGTTAGTAATATATTATTTATTGCTATATTTTAAATCATTCTTGTTTAAATTAGTTTTAATTAGTTTTTCTTCAAATAGATAAAATGGACAAATCATGGATAACGATGGATAGGAGAACCGATGCATTTCAAAAGGGTTTTGAAATATTTTTAGAATTTACTAAGAGAAGTGCAAATAGAGATGATAAAATTCAATGTTTTTGTATGAAATGTGAGAATTTATTTTTTAGCACTATTGAAGAAGTGAGAGGGCATGTATACTTTAAAGGGTTTGATACGAATTATCGTAAGTAGATTTTACATGGAGAAGAGTTGGAAGGATATCGTGGAGATTGTTCTAGAGTTAGTGGAATTAGTAAAAGCAATAACATTGAAAGTCATTTTACCCACATAAATACGGATTATGAAGATGTGGTGGGTAATAATATTGACATGGTGAATGATGCTTGTGACAAGTTCGTGGATAATCCTGGTGAATTTAAGAGGTTGTTAGAGGATGCCGAAACTCTTTTGTATCCAGGTTGTACGAACTTTACCAAACTATCTTGTTTGGTAAAGTTGTACAACCTGAAATCGAAATACGGTCTTTCGGACACAAGTTTTTCCGAATTATTAAAACTGTTGTGGGAAATGCTACCAAGCAATAACGTTTTGCCAGATTCTATGTACAACGTGAAAAAGACTCTGACAACATTGAGCATGGATTATGAGAAGATACATTGTTGTCTCAACAACTGCATTCTTTATCGAAAAGAATATGAAGCACAAGAAAGTTGTCCTAAAGGCAGAGCATCGAGGTGGAAGGAAACTGACGATGAAACTAAACGTGTAAATGTCCCTCATAAAGTCATGTTGTATTTTCCACCCATTCCATGGTTCAAGAAGATGTTTCAAAGCGTTGACACAACTAAAAATCTGATGTGGCATGCAAATGAACGAAAGGTCGCAGTTGGGAAGTTAAATCATCCTGCCGTTTCACCGTCTTGGAAGCTAGTTGATCGCATGTGGCCTAATTTTTGTAATGAATGTCGAAACTTAAGGCTTGGGATTGCAGCTGATGGCATTAACCCGCATAAGCATATGAGTTTTCAATACAATTATTGGCATGTGCTTACAGTTATATATAATCTTCCACAATGGTTATGTATGAAGCAGAAGTTTATAATGTTGACAGTGTTGATATCTAGACCGAAGCAGCCTGACAACGATATAAATGTTTATCTGCAGCCATTGATTGACGATCTTAAGCAGTTGTGGGGTGAGAGGGTGCAAACTTGGGATGCGTGTAAGCGGGAATTTTTCACTTTGTGAGCAATATTATTGTGGACTATAAATGACTTCCCCTCATATAGTAATTTTTCTAGTCATACCACTAAATGATATTTTGCTTGTCCTATTTGCAGCGAGAACACGTGTGCTTAAAGTTTGAAAAATGGTAGAAAAATGAGTTATTACGGACATAGGAGGTTTCTTCCGAGTGATCATTATTTTCGAAAGCAAAAGAAGTTTTTCAATGGATTTCAAGAGTTTCGTCCAACTCTTTTGCCTGTGACGGGAGAAGATATACTTTGAAAACTTGACTCTAAGTTATTTGATAGTGGTAATAAGAGAAAAAAGTCTACTGCTGATCGAGATTGCTGGAAGAAAAAGTCTATATTTTTTTAGCTTGACTATTGGAAGTCATTATATGTGAGACATAACTTAGATGTCATGCATATTGAAAAAAATATATGTGAGAGCATTGTTGGCACATTGCTTAACATTCCTGGAAAAACTAAAGATGGACTTAATTCTCAGTTTGATTTGGTCGAAATGGGCATAAAAAGTGATTTGACTCATGTTGTTGAAGAGAAAAATGCATATATACCTCCTGCATGTTACACATTATCCAAGGAAGAAAAGAAAATTTTTTGCAAGTGTTTGGCAAATTTAAAGGTTCCCAATGGCTACTTTTCAAATTTTTGGAATATTGTGTCGATGAATGATTTGAAGTTGAAAGGCATGAAATCTCATGATTTACATACATTGATGCAACAACTGATGCTTGTTGCACTACAATCAGTCCTCCCAAAAAATGTCTGACATGTAATAATGAGATTTTATTTTTTCTTCAACGTTATATGCAAAAAAGAGATTGATANTGGACTTAATTCTCGGCTTGATTTGGTCGAAATGGGCATAAAAAGTGATTTGACTCATGTTGTTGAAGAGAAAAAGGCATATATACCTCCTGCATGTTACACATTATCCAAGGAAGAAAATAAAACTTTTTGCAAGTGTTTGGCAAATTTAAAGGTTCCCAATGGCTACTTTTCAAATTTTTGGAATATTGTGTCGATGAATGATTTGAAGTTGAAAGGCATGAAATCTCATGATTTACATACATTGATGCACCAACTGATGCTTGTTGCACTACAATCAGTCCTCCCAAAAAATGTCTGACATGTAATAATGAGATTTTATTTTTTCTTCAACGCTATATGCAAAAAAGAGATTGATATTTCAAATTTGGACATTATTCAGACAGATCTTGTTAGACATTGTGTTTACTTGAAAAGTATTTTCCTCCGTCTTTCTTATATATAATGGTTCATCTAACTGTTCATTTGATTCGAGAAGTGCAATTGTGTGGGTCAGTTTTCTTTCGATGGATGTATCCGTTTGAGAGATACATGAAAGTGTTGAATGAGTATGTTCGCAATCATTATCGCTCAGAAGGCTGCATTGCAGAGAACTACATCACTGAGGAAGCAATTGAATTTTGTAGTAGGTATCAAAAAGGAGTGCATGCAATCGAGAACCCACATGGCCGCCATGAAGTACAATGTGTGAAAGATGATACTGGTGATCCTTTGAAGGGTAAAAATTTATTGGGTATTACTCGTGACCTATGGGAACACGTACATTTGTACATACTTTCAAATACACCCAAAGTACAACCTTACTTCGAGTAAGTTTAATGCTCTATATTTTTTATTGAATATTGGTTTACTATAGTCATTAACTTTTGTTTTCGTTAGGAAACATATGGAGAGTTTGAAGTGTGATATTCGTAATAAGACAAGAAAAGCAAAATGGTTTCAAAACGAGCAAAATTGCACTTTCATTTATTGGTTCCGAGATAAAGTAAGTTTAACATTAATTGTTACTTTGATTACAAATTGACACATCTAGTGTTTGTTGGTTTCACTATGATATTAATTAAATAGTTGATGCATTTACTAATAATGCGTGTGGTGTTTTTACAGATTCAAAAAGAATTGAGTGAACTAGATAATAATGTATCCATATATTGAGATTGATAGCACTGGGACCACATTTTGAAGTAATGAGCTATTTGGGCTACGACATCAACGGAATCTGATACCATACCGTTGAAAGAGACAACAAGCGTGTTACACAGAATAACGGCGTAAGCTTGGTGGCTGGATCGATGCAGTATTCAAGTGTAAAAGATGACAACCCAAAATTCACCGATATGTTGCTCTATGGTGTAGTGGTCAGAATATGAGATGTGGATTACATTAAATTTTGAATTCCAGTGTTCAAATGTGATTGGGCTGACATCAATCATGGTGTTAAGAAAGATGGTTGTGGATTTACATATGTCAACTTCAACAAACTTGATCACAAGTCTGATCCATTTATGTTGGTTACAAGTATTTTATATGGCGGATCCTCGTGATTCACAATGGTCGATGGTATTAAGCACTTCTCATTACACACAGACCAAATTTTTTGAAGGGGATACATTTGAAAACATTGTTTTGATTCACATTTCATTTGCTACACAAATACCGAATGAAGAGAGCGCCCCCAATGTTGAGGACTGCGATGAAGTCTGTGTTCATAACAATTGTAATGGAATATGGATTAAAAATAAAAAATAATGTTGATTGTGTTTAATTAAATTTTTTTCCCTTTTATTAAATTATATCATGTCCAAATTTATGTGGAGGGTTTTGTTAACAATTTTAAGTTATTTTCATGAAGATAAATTTATTGAAGATAAATTGTAATTACATTTATAAATATTTTAATAATATTATAAATATTTAAAAATATTTCAATTATATTAAAATATTTTAATTATATTTAAAATAGTTTAATTAAATATTTATAAAAATTTTAGGTGTTAAATAGTAAGTTTATAAATATTTTAATTATATTAAAAATAGTTTAATTATATATTTATAAAAAATTGGAAGGGGCTGGATATCCAGGCGCCTGAAGTGGCACCTGGATACACGTCTGGCACCCACTGGTTTGCTGGGTGGAAAAAAAATTCATTTTCATATAAAACGGCACCGTTTGGTTTCTTTATATATAAAACGACGCCGTATTTACTAGATTATAGGCGACGGTTCCTAGTGAACTGTTTTTTTAGTGTATGGACGACGGTTTCACTAGGAACCATCATCTTAAATATATAGACGATGATTAATACTAAAAACCGTCATCTATGATTAAAACAGCACCGTTTTTGCCTCGTGTTTTCTTCATTACATGCTTTCTCTTTCATTTTTCCCTATTTCTCCATATACACTACACCCGAACTGTCGCCGCTGCAAGCTTTTCTCCGCCGTTTGCTTCATTTCAACGGGAATCTACTGCATTTTTAACCCAAAAATGTAAGGTAAGTAGCCGGCAATCGTAAATCTATATTTTTTTTAGCTACTTTGTGCTTTCAAATGTGCCCGTGAACATATATTTTTTGCCCGTGAGAATGAGAATTATGCATGAGAACTGAAAATTGTGATTTAAAATGAATATATTGGATGAATATATATTGAAATTTAAATGAATATGTTGAAATTTTTTTTTTTTGTGTGGTGAAAATGTTGAAATTATAGTGTATGAGAATATATTGGATGAATATATATTAAAATATGTATGACTGTGAATAAATTATAGTGTATAATATGTATGGAAATATATATGACTGCGAAGAAATTATAGTGTATGAATATATATATTGAAATATGTTTGAATAGCCGAAGGGTTTTGTGTAATATGTATGAAAATATAGAAATTATAGTGTAATATGTTTTATGGCGCGAATTGTTTAAAAATTTGGAAGTATTTGATTTTAAGACGGACATAAAAAATTAAAAACGACAGTTTTGTATATATGTGTTATGGCACGAAATTTATAAAAATTTGGTAGTATTTGATTTTACGACGTTTTAAAAAAATTAAAAATGACAGTTTTGTATATATGTTACGGTTTTATATTATATTGTTAATTTGTTGGTTTGTTAATATGTATCTAAATATTTGATAATTTACTAATATTTTATTGTAGATATGGATCTAAATGAAAATCCAACCAACCCTAATGATCAAGACTTTTTCTTAAGTAGAAAGCAAAAGATGGATAGAGGACCGTCAAAGTTAGGAAACATTCATAGACAAGTCGCTAGTGGCGAACTTGGAGAAGTAATATACAACGAGCATGGGGTCGGAGTGAATAAAGCCGGCCAATGTCTATCTAGAAATGAAGGTAGTTACACCTGATCTCAAATACTGATCACCTACAAGAGTTGAAACGATGTTCTAGAAAATTGGAAGAATACATTATGGGAGACAATAAAGGTAATAATACAACCAATTTCGTTTTAATTAAAAATTTTGGTTAATTAATTTCAGAATTTTATTATGAATGTGCTAATAATACCTTAATTTTTTATGTAGGCATATTATAAAAAGGACGAATCATTGAAGCATGAGACTTTTAAGGATTGTGCTGAAAGATTGAGAAAATTGAAGAGTTTTATGTACACACATTTTGTACACCCATACCAACAATTAGAGGACATGGAAGCTTTCGATGTTGTCTCCGAAAAATATGGAGAATTTATTACACAAGAGCAGCGGGATGAATTTGTACAGCAACGATTAACACCTGAGTGGACGATAAGTATTAATTAATTCAGTTTCTTACATTTTTTTAATTAAACTACAATTAACGTGTTATGTAATTAAAATTCATTTTTAATCTTGCAAGAACTTCATAAGCAACGCTCAGAATTAAAAAAAAAAATAGGTACAATCATTGTCTATCTTGTATTGGATTTGCACAGGCAAAGTAAAATGAGGTGAGTGAAAAATTTAAGAAATTTAGTAATTTTAAGTTAATTTAATTAAACTGTTTTAATTTAATTTCACAAATTTAGTAATTTTTAGTTAATTTAATTAAACTGTTTTAATTTAATTTAATAAATTTAATTTAGTCACATACATATCTTTATTTGATTATTTTGTAAACATGTAGAAGCTGAGATTGGGCATAGATGAACTGCTTTCCCGATATTCTCTATTGAAGTTGGGTTACGCGAATAAAGAGGGAAAGTTTCTTACACTAGAAGCTGATGCAGTTGCAGAACAGATGATATTAAATTTATTTTTTGATTTGCCTATTTAATAGTTTTTTATTTATATTAAGTAACTATGCAATTTTAGCATTGATATTTTAATGTTTTATAAATTTGATAGGATGATTTACGGGAGAGAGTAACTGCTGGGGAGGTAAACATTGACTTGGATTCGTCCAACGATATACTGACCCAAGTGTTGGGTACTCCTGAGCACCAAGGCCGAGTAAGGGCGAAAGATAAATTGGTGACCCCTATTGAGTATTGGAACATTCCTCGACAAAGAACCCAACAAACAAAAGAGAGGGATAGCGCAAAGGATGAGCGCATCAAACAACTATCTAAGGTCATTCGCGACCTCCAAGTGAGTAATACGTTGTTGTCTGCACAGCTGGCTATGACACAGAATGACTTTGTGGCCAATCCTAATACGGATTTCATGACTGATCAGTATATGAACAACACCTGAGTTACCACTAATATTTCTGAGGAGGCGCACTATCTCAGTACTCCTCTAGCATCAGTACATCTTAGTACTCCTCCAGCTCCAGTACATCCCATGACACCTGAGGAGGTAAACTTTTGTAAGATTGTTGTTTAATAAACATTTTAATATATTGATTGTTATTTAATTCCAATTTTAATCAATTTATTTTGCAAGGTCTACAGTGCAAGCTTGCTATATGCACTAAAGATAATATAGTGGCCGCTGGATTGATGTACCCTAAGACCCTGATCCAGACGCTGTTTGCCATGGGATACGATTAGGGGAGCTTAATGTGCGGGTCAAAATTCAGGAGGCATTGGTCCCTAAAGCAGCCCTACCTCTACCATTTTTTGGCATTACATTGGTAGGAGAAGCTGTGGAGTCATTTTGTCCATGACCTAGATTTTTAGTCATTTTACCTGAACAATAGGTAAATATTTATGTTTTATTTATTGATAATAATTAAGTTATTAATAATTGTTATTTTTAATGTTTTTTTGAAATTTATATATTTGACTAGGTGGAGATATCTGTACGAGCATCAAAAGGCAAGGCAGTAGCTCATTCAGACTCGAATAGTACTCCCCATTCTTGGGCATCTCCATCGACCAATGAAAGTCAACATCAATTCATCACATCTAACCTGCCACCGAAGCTGAGATTAATGAAGATGGTAGTTGCTACTGTCTTCAACCAACAAGGACTCACACAGCTTCAATTCAACCTAGGGAGGGGTATGATAGGCAATTCTTATCCTGGAGTGTTGACACATGAGGATATCAACCAATTTTGTCAGATGCAGGACTTGGGTGTTGATTGCATCTTATTCTATATGAAGTAATGCGCATTAATATTTGACGTTATAATTAATTTATTTTCGATTTAAAAATTTTTTAAATTGTACTTCACATGATATTTTTTTACAGGAAGCTGTATCGACATCTAATCTACACTAGAAATATTTTCTTGTATGCTTTTATTGATCCACGTGTAGTGCATAATGTTGGACCTGAAATGTTGACATCCCAAGCTGAGCAATTGGTCAGACGGTGGAAAGATCACCCCGACTTCAATAGGATATGGTTAATTCCATATCATTGTCAGTAGAATTTAGTTATATGCAAAATTATTACTTTCTTAAATATATATAGTATATTATATATATTTAATATTGACGTTTATTTTAGTGCTCATTGGACGCTTGGTGTTGTGGACCTGTACCTGAGGTATATTTGGTTTTTTGATTCCGCCAACACCAAAGCTAATGTTGATTTCAAGCGATTAATAATAAAGTAAATTAATTTAAAAAATTAGTAAGTTGATTTTTGTGATTAAATTTATTTTTAATAATTTTATTTATTTATAAAATGATATATATATGTATATAGAGTTTGGACATTATGGAATGAGCCGAAGAGGCAAAGGTAGAAGAATAAATTAATAGTTGGCGGGGCAGAAATGTAAAATTTATGAATTATTTATTTCATTAATGTTAAAGTATTAGAAATTATGTATATTAATATTTTAATTTTTTTTGTAGACACCATTGCAACCGACAAGTCATGAGTGTTCATATTATGTATGAATGATGATGAGGGAAATAATAAATGTCGATTCATCCGTACCACAGTCTCAATTACATAATATTGTAAGTATAATTCTAGCGTAACTTTATATTTATATATAATACTATGTTTACTAATGCATTAATATTATTTGTTTGATTTTTATGTATAGTTTAAAAATTATATTTGGGTATAAGACTTCGTGGATGAATTTAAAGAGGATTGGGTTGAATATTTTATTGAAGAAGTTTTGAACCCTTTAAATTTGTTAACGCAGTATGATTAGTTCAGTTTAATTATTAATTATGTATTAGAATTTTATAATTATTAATGTTATTGTGTAATTAGTATTATATAATTTGTAATTTTATTTTAATTAGAATTGTTTATATTTTTGTATAATTTAATATTATCAATTTATTATTACTATTTTTTATATTAGTTATTATTTTATTAATTGAAAATATATTATTCATTAAAATATTTATATTAAATAAATATATGTAATATATAAAAGCCAAAATATATATATATATATATAATTTTATATATATAAATATGTAATATAGACGACGATTCAAAATTTGTCATGTGGCCAAGCTGATATATTTATCAACGACAGGTTGATGGTTGGAACCGTTGTCGATATATCACATATAGACGACGGTTCTTTACTATTGACCGTCGTCTATATATTTGGCGTGTGGTGACCACGTGGCTTCAGCGTGGTTTTAGACGACGGTGTAATCCGTCGTGATAAAGTTTTAGACATTGGTTTTGAACCGTTGTCTATGTTCTATAACTATTGACGATACCTATTTAAACGACGGTTTATGTCCGTCGTATAAACATTTAATATGTCGATTTTTCACCGACGTCTTAAACCAATATATATTGGTTAGGTGCTTAATTATTATCCAAGCTCGTTCTATTCTAAATAATATATATATATATATATATATATTAAAAATGTCTCCTTTTACGTGAATGTTGAATATTAATTAAGTAAACATTAATTGCAATGTTTCAAATATTGAAAGTGGTAATTCGAACTCAGAATTAATAGTTTTGCCATTGAATTGTCGTTTCTGGAAGACTCGAATTATAATTTACTCTTTATTAGCATGCCGATTTTTCTTTCTTGGAAAATTTGATACGGCTGGAAAATTAATGGCAGGAAAATTACAATTTAAAAGTAAACCATATTTGAAGAATACACCCACACTCTTGCAAGCAACTTTTTTTGCCCTTCTAAAGAATAGAAATTAATAATAATAAAAAGTAACAAATAAAGCCATAGATTTAGATGACATCCTTTTTTTTTTTTAATTATGATTAATAGTAGCACAATAATATTGACTTGCTTCTAAGAAAATATGATTTTGATCATGAATTACCGTGCAATTAGCAGACCTAAAACCAAAAACATGCTTTTTATTTTATTCTGCGTGTGAGTGTATATAAATGCATGACAGTAGTTAGTGTTGGTGGGTTGTGGCCCTTATTGATTGCCCACAAACCGAAAAGTGCATGTGATAATATGGGACCAATTAAGCTTCTCACATGCTCTCTTCCGTATCCATCTGCTTTTATCAACACGAGATCTATACCTAAGTGTATGTATATATTAATACTACAATATAGATATTTTTATTTTATTCAAATAAAATTTATCAATAAAAAAGTACATGATTAGTAAAAATCTAAAAATATCAACACTAAAAATAAATTATAAATTATCATATTATTAATAATAATTTTTATTTTAATAAAATAAAAACATCTTTATTTTAAAATATATATATATATATATATATATTCACCTTTTTACACCTTTACATATTAACGCCTTGATCTCCATTATTAATTATTCTGTCAACATCTCATTACTTTACAGTTTTACTTATCATCATTTATTACTTTAAAAAAAAAAACCTCTTTTACTTTTTTTCTACTCTTATTTATCACTTTAATTATTATATTTGCAAATATCATTAATTTAATATATATCAATTTCTTTTTCAATAATTAAGATTAATTACTCCTCCATTAATGTGATGTTTGCTGTTCGCTGTTGGATGATCTGGAAATGGAGATGTAGATTTTGTTTTGATAATCAGTTTATTCCAGCCTTTTATTAATCTAAAATAGAGGATTAGTAGTTATGCTTTGGATATGAGTATTGGTACGTAGTAGAAGAAATATGTTTGACAGAGTTAAACGAACTTGCTAGTAGATGTGGAATTAATTTTCCTAATTAAAGAGGGGTTTGGGAAGCTAGCTGAATCCTGACGGGAGCTGCAAGATTGATTAGATTAGATCTACTGTTGTGGTCAACTGGATCCAAGCAGGTCTGCAGCTTGGTCATCCCTTTTATGGTATTGTGGAGAGTTGTAACGTCTTCTCTCAAAATCTGCATTTTGAAATTTCACATGGTTTTAGTGAATGTAATGGTGATGCTGATGGAATGGCCAACATCATTTATATAGCTTAGGTATGCATGCTTTTGATGAAATTCTGAAGGATGTTAAGCATATTCTTAAAGATGTTAAGCATTTAGTTGTTTTAGATCGTGTTGGGAATGTTTTTTATCTGTTAGAGAAAATATTTAAAAGAAATGAAAATTCACTATCAATCAGTTTAAATTTTTAAAAAAAATAGTAATTAAACTTGGTGTTAAAGCCTAAAATATTCTGTATTCTAAATTCAACAACATCATCCAAAAAAATTTAGAAACACATTTAAAAAATCAAATGAATTTAAAAAACTGCAGGCCTATGTGTGAATGTGAGTGTTAGAAAAAATATTTTAAAAAAATGAAAGTACATTTCTCATCAACTTAAACTTTTGAGAAAAATAGTAATTCAATTTTTCCTTAACGTTTTCTTGTAGTTGTTTTGGGTTATGACCTTTTAATTTTTTTAAACAAAAAATTACTCAATGAAATCGACTTAATTTAATTTCATTTGAAACCCAATTGTTTTCTTCATCTTTTATGATATTAATTAATTTTTCCTCATTAAATCAGGATTTATTATATCTATAAGCATTTATAAGGACCAATGAAATGGGTTACAAAGTCAAATTAGTCCATATGGCAGACCAAATAGTTGCAGTTGCACATTGATGGACTGTCATGTGTATTTTCAGGTGATCATGGAGTTGAAATTAATAGTAATACTCTTTGGTATGTCTTATACGTGCATGGCCTTTGTTTAAGAATAAACGGTGCCTATATATATAGCAGATCGATGTGGTTTTTCTTAAACTTTATACTATAGTTGATGGATCTATAAGAATATATGTATATATCATATCGGGTTGAGAATGCTAGACTGTACTGAATTAGATTCTAGATTATTTCAAATTGGTTTCAATTAATAAAAATCTAAAGTAATTCACTCTAATCCAGTATATATAATCAAGCTGGTCGCCAACATTTTATATATTATTCTTAAGTTTGTTAATATAACAATATTAAACATTGACCTCTCCGTGCCTCCATTATATGATTAAGATATGCATATGGATACCAATTCATACATACATAAGATATATATAAATTATATATGAACAATATGATTCTCTAGCTCACTTTGGAGATTTAATTACACATGCATGTGACTCACTCGTTTCTATGAAAGTACGTTCTTTTTTAATATAAACATTCAAAATAATTGATTGAAACATCAACATCTACACAGAAACACTTAAAAATCAAATACATACCTAAAAAAAAGAGAAAAAGAAAGAAAGAATTAGTTGTGAAGCAAACAAGCAAATGGATGTTTTGCGTGTGGCTGAAGAAGTGCACAACCTCGCAATCTGCAAAAGATATGCACATAAACACAAAACAATGCTTTCATTTTTTGTTCCAATTGCGTAAAGGAAACGAAGAGTTTCAAGTTCAAGCACGTACGCTTCTATTGACAATGAGATGTCCATGAATAATAATAATAATAATAATAATAATGATGATGATGATGATGATGATGATGATATAAATATTAATTTATAATTAATATTTTTGTTGATGTTGAACAATTAAAGTAGTGTAGTTAGATCTCCACCTCAAAATGGATTGGTTTTGTGATGGAAAAGGGTTTGGGTTTTTTGTTCATTTCGAATATTCCAACCTTGTATCACTTCCCCATTTTGGTAAAGTTACCAAAAACCAAGTCCATGAAACTATTATTATTCAAATGCACAGCTCAACCTCATTTCATTTTTCATATATTTATCATTTTCACTCATTTGTCGGCAGCCCCTTTTATTTACTTAAAAGTATACTTTCAAGACAGACTTATACTTTAGCCCTTGGTCTCTTTCTTTGGTTTCCTACGTTTTTGTCTATATATATAAATATATACATATACATGCTTTTTTTTGTTTCTATATATAGTTTAGGTTAACAGTTTTCAATCTAACCTTTCTAAAACACCATCCACTTGACTTTACTGCTTAACAATATTCAAAAACATACCAATTTTTGATAAAGACCTTTATTTATAAAAAATGCGAAATTCAAAATCAAATAGAAGCACCATATATTAAATTTTACTAATAAATGTTTGCTCTCATAAACTATATTTTTCTTTGCATAATCATTTGCCTCATGTACTACTGTGTCATTTTTTTTTGTCTCCCCACTGTTTCAGCTTAAAATCTGCTAGTTTTTCCAATATGAATTTGATTTCAGACTATTTCTGGACATAAATTACGGAGTTTTAGGTAAGCATTAATTTACCATGTTTTCTTGTATATTTAATCAGTTAGATTCTTTTTACCAAATATTAGTAATAATAATAATAATCAGTGAGGATTTTATTTTTTCCATTTCAATTTTTTTTTAGGTTGTTTGTCTAAACTTGACTAATTTAGCATGTTACTATTGGAATGAGAAAAACAAGCTTTATAAAGTTAGCTTTAGCGTAGGGAATATATAAATAATGTTGAAAAATGACCATCACATTAAAAAAATTTGGAACTATATATGTATACTGTTTTTCCATTAAATCAATGGGACATAGACTAACCAAAATAAAATATTAAATCTTTTTTGGTGAATACCAAAATATGGAATCGAACACTGCATTAGATCTGTTCATATTTTTCAAAAATCAACATGAAAACAAGATCAGCTAAAACTAGAACCATTGCAGTCCAAATCTTGGTATGTCAAATAATTGAGTAAAAGAGATTTCCAAAATGCATCGATCAGAGATCAAAAGGCACTCCACAACAAAACATAAAACAGCTGTACACCTCTCTACCATGTGTTCCACCGCAATGGCATAAAGCCCATCACACACAATATCAATAATAAATGAAAACCAAACAGTGTGTGTGCTTTTGGAATTATCATAGCATCTCTAGATTGTTAAAATTAACATGCCACATAAGCATATATAGACATTATTTTAAAAAAATTATCTCCAATGGGAATGTCTATAATGAACGTCAAGCTGATGTGGCATTGACATTGTCAATATGAATGTCTATTTCTAGAGGCTCTGTTAGACATTGTAAAGTTTCTAAAAAATTCAAATTTTTCTTTTCAAACTGATTTGCTTAAAAATTAAAAATACTTAATAAAATATATAATTATTTAATAACTATAAATAATCTTTATGCACATTAGCATTGGAGAACAATTTATATATTGATTGTGCATTTATGCTACGTAAATTTAAACAATGTCTATTTCTATTCCACATATACAGCAATACATATTGTCCGTTGAAGATGCTCTCAAACCAAACAGTCCTCACTCCTCAGCATTCATAGTTTCCTTTCTCACAGCCCTGTTCTTCTCCTCTTCAACATGGAGCCCACCTCATGATGTCATTGTTCCATCAGTCTGACATAGATCAACGGTGGGAAAACTGTCTGTGAGATTGGATGAATATCAACTGCTGTGGGTTTAGTTTGGCCTTGTTAATATGCAATCTTCTTTATGTACAAAAAAGATTCCAGACTTGAACTCTGCAATAAAAACTTAAAAAGCCCGGGCAAGCATTGTTGCTTGCAAAAACTCTCTCCTATTCTAATTTCTCTGATTTTCTTTGTTATTTTTCTTCTATATTTAGCTCCAAAGCTGTGTATATAGAAAGATTTTGTTAAAAATGTGGTTGCATTGATTATTCAAATGCAGCTCTTTTTTTCTTTGAAGTACTGAAGTGAAATAATACCCAGTTAAGGCTAATTGCCTGATTCAAAAAAAAGTTAGCTTTTTTAGGGTTTTTCATATTATATTTATTTTTCCGACATTTGGGTGGCAGAGCATTGAGGCAGAGGAGGCCAATGATGAAGCTTTTTTGGTGGTTTGGTGTTGTGGTGGTACTTGGTCTGAGCAGATGGGGGGTTGATGGGTTTGTTGTTGAGTATAGTCTAAATGAAACAGAGCTATCTTTGTTAGATTCCTATGGAGTCTCCAAGGCAAGTAATAATCCTTTGCTGGTAGGACTCACCCTCATTCATGGAGCTAATGGAAACGGAGCAGGTACACTCTTACAGCCATTGCTTCTTTTCTTTTTTATTTTATTTTAGTTTTTGGTTCTGGGTTTTCTACATTTGCAGTTTGCTTGAATCAGATGCCCCCAGAACCCTCTTTTTCCTGATTTACTTTTTTTGGCTTGTATAAAAATAAAATAAAATTTTCATGGGTAATATATGATTCTGATAATGAAATATCTATTTTTTTTTTATCTGGTCGGTCGACATCTGCATTTGGGTTTGTTTTTCCTCCGATTTTCTATTTGTTTATGGTAACTTGTATTATACCTTTTTTTTTTTTCTTAAAATCTTTGTTTTTCTATAATTTTAATATAGTTTTCTGCATTGTTATTATTATCATTATTTTTTTTTTCTTTGTATTCCTTTCCATTCATTCATCTTGTTTTTAGCTCTGTAGATCTCGTTTTAATTATAATAAATAATGACTTGGTGCATGTGATGTATTGTTTTGGTGAGATTTGTCTCCAATGTTATGGCCTAATATATATCTCATTTGGCCTTTCACTTTTACAGTATGCTTGGATGGAACATTACCCGGATATCATTTGCATCGCGGATATGGGTCGGGAGCAAATAGTTGGCTCATTCAGTTGGAGGTTTGTTAATGACTAGAAATCAATTGCTACATTTGATTCTAAATCCATACTTCTTGGTTGTTGCATGATATCATATTGGATAATCAAATTTGTTTGTTTGCTTATTTCAATCCTTATTGGTGCTTTCGTTGATAGGAGCATTTCACGAGTGCTTTCAATATTCTCATGTTCGAAAGGACAAGATAATTAATAGTTATATATATATATATATATATAAATACATAAATTTGAAGTGTAATTTATCTTTGTTTCTTAACTGTTCTGCTGTTTTGACTGAAAATTTCACATGACAAATTGTAAAGTTTTAATAATACTTCAACAAGTATTCTATTTTTTATTTTTATCAAATAGTCAATTTTTTATTTTTATTTTTTTTTTGAGTTATGTTGGATTAGCTGACTAAATGAGCTGCTTCCATCATGCTAACAAGATTCTTAACTGAAAACTTGGCCTGAAAAAAAAAAAACATTTTCTGGCAGGGCGGTGGATGGTGCAACAGTATTAGGAATTGTGTTTACCGTAAAACAACACGAAGGGGATCATCAAATTTCATGGAAAAACAGATTGCATTTACTGGAATACTGAGTAATAAACCTGAAGAAAATCCTGGTATCATCTCAAACTCAAAATTAAATTCAACAACTCAAATGTCAAAAGATTGACAAATATCAATAACATTATACTCTTATATGTCCTTTTTTTTCCTTTTTGTTTTCGCTCTCTTGATTCTTATCTTGTTTCTTTGGGGGTTCCAGACTTTTTCAATTGGAATAGAGTGAAGCTTCGCTATTGTGATGGTGCTTCTTTCACTGGAGACAGTGAACATAAGGTTGGTATAACAGTCTTGCCGTTTATTAACTTTGTCCTTGATATATTGCTTTAAATTGTCTTTATGCTGCTGAGTAGATTGTGCAGTAATACTGAAACAAATTAGATTCTAGTTGCACCACTTCATATCAAGTAGTTGCTTCGGCACTATTTTGTTTCAATTCTTCTGTAAATTCAGGTCCTGATTGCTCTTTGTACAGGCTAATAGAACTCATTAAAACTTCCTTACTAATCTAATGCTAGCTGCAAAGCTTATCAAATGTTTGAGAGAGATACTAAAGTATAATGGACTTATCATTAGCTGCTCCCTATAAGTTATTAACTAGGGTACCGTTTGGTAATGCGGCTGGTATTTAGTTTTTGTTTTTTATTTTTCTCTACCTAAATGTGTGTAATTTACTACCTCAAGTGTGTGTTAGTATTAGTTAGAGTTTGTTAGGCATCTAAACTAACTACAAAGCTAATGGAAAAAAAAAAAAAAAAAAAAAAAAAAAAAAAAAAAAAAAAAAAAACACCAAATTGAACACGGCTTCAAATTGTGTTGGTTTGTGTTTTGTTTCTTTTTTCTTTCCTTCAAGTTTATAGTTGTTTAAGATGTCTAACAAACTATAACTACCACTAACTAACACTTGAGGTAAGCAAACTACACACAATTAGGTAGGAAAAAAATTAAAAAGCAAAAACAAAAAGTCAACCCCATTACCAAGCAACGCCTAAATTACCTATGTACATGACTTAAGCTGGACTATAACCGTTTTGGTATGATATATGTAAAACCATTTGATGCAATATAAAGATTCTTCTTCTAGGCTGCAGGATTGCAATTTAGAGGACAGCGTATATGGTGGGCTGCAATGGAAGATTTAAAGTCCAAAGGAATGCGCTATGCCAAGAATGTATAGTAATTTTGTGCTAAGATATCTGCTTATTCCTTTCCATTTTAGATTTCTTCTTTCAACACTGTAATTAGAAATTATTAATTATTTGAATCTGTTTCAGGCTCTTCTTTCTGGATGTTCTGCTGGGGGTCTAGCAGCCATTTTACACTGTGATGAATACAGAAACTTATTTCCAAGAACCACTAGAGTGAAGTGCCTGAGTGATGCTGGTTTGTTTCTTGATGCGTAAGTGTAATAGCTCATACTCTTATTCACACATCGCTTTCTTTTTTCTTCTTTTTCTTTTAGTTTTATGAATATGTTTCTTGCATAACTATAATGTGGATATGTTCCTAAGCTTTGCTCTAATACTTTCAAGTTTTCATTGATGAACATCTCTGGTGCTTCAGGGTTGATATTTCTGGTGGACGAACTCTTAGAAATTTATACAGTGGTGTGGTAGGCTTGCAGGTATTGCATTAACTTTGGAACTTTTAGCTTTTCCTTTATCCAAAGCTACCGTCTTCCCTGTATTCCAATGGCTTCAAATTCAAGGCTTATCTAAGCTTCGTACAAGTTAATTTGGAAGTAAACTTAATTGTTGAAGAGTCAGAACAAAATGTCAATTCTAGTCAAACCTCAAATTCAAGTATAATTAATTATTAGATACTTCATACATTATGTGTGAAAATTGAAACCATGCATAATATAATCTAGGAAGCATATCAATCAACATCAATTTTTTAGAGGATAGAACCAAACGATACTTAAATTTCATTATGTTGGCTATGATATTTGTAGAAAGAATCACAAGTTGGAGGTTTTTAAAAATTTTGTGGTTTACAAGATTGCCAGTATAAAGGTCTTTTAGTTAGTAATGTCAAATGGCCGAGCCACATGGAGGAGAGCTGTTTCGACTTCATCTTTTTGTTTTATTCTTCTTTACTGGTTTACGGAGAATGGAAAGCGCCGTGGTTTCTGGCTGGAGTGACTTATAGATATGATGCTTTATACTAAATTTCATATTCTGTATCTCAAAGCAGTTTCTTATGATATTAGAGGTTTTAATGAATTCCTTTTCTATAATTATTGCAGGGGGTGCAAAGGAATCTGCCTCGTATTTGCACTAACCACCTTGATCCTACTTCGGTAATCATTTTTACTTGATTTTCCTCAGGCAGATATACATACATATATATATATCTGATTTGATGATAAAGCAGAGAAAACATTTTTGCCTTTTCACTCTGTCAGACTGACTTTTTTCTCTCCATATCTCTTTTGTTTATCCTCCTATTCAGTGTTTCTTCCCCCAGAACTTAATCTCCAGCGTGAGGACCCCACTGTTTATTCTGAATGCAGCCTATGATTCATGGCAGGTAATTGTTCATATTTATGGGATATAAATTTTGATTCCATGTGTCATCTCAAAAATACTACATTTTGCAATGAACTTCCTTCCTGAGAATCTGTTTATTGGAAATAATGTGATATTTATTTTCTTCCAATCAGATTCAATCCAGTTTAGCACCTCCATCAGCAGATCCCCATGGTTACTGGCATGATTGCAGATTAAACCATGCAAAATGTTCCACATCGCAAATTCAATATCTGCAAGGTAGTCCCATATATGCAAAATTGTTTGAGCTCTGCAGTTATAGTGGCTTCATATGATAACCATAAATCTATCTACTTATTATGGCAATTTTTTTCTTATTTGCTTACAGGTTTCAGAAACCAAATGTTGAATTCCATCAAACAATTCTCAAAATCTCGTCAAAATGGGTTATTTATAAATTCATGTTTTGCCCACTGCCAAAGTGAGAGGCAGGACACTTGGTTTGCTGATAATTCTCCCGTTCTTGGCAACAAGGTGAGCCTCATGCAACAGAATATAATTAGAATATGACTAATGAAATGTCATGAACTCACAAATTCCATCTTGACTCATCCCATGGGGTCAAAAATTTCCTATTATATTTGCTGGTGGTTCATTATAACATTTTGAAGTTAATAGGTTAGGCTAGTATCTTAAACAATTTCAAATTTATTATGCGTTATGACTGCTGACATGTGCTTAATAATAGTTGTTACCCTGTAGCTACCTCCACAGGAGGCATCTGTTATATACTTTCTAATCGTCATGGTTACATCTGCATGCAGCAACACCTTGAATCATTTTCTTTTCTTTCTAAAATGCATTTGTCACATACGTTTTCGTGTTTTAGCAATTAGATTTTGTGCAAACAAGATTTTCAAGTTGCCTAATGTTGTTGGATCAACGATTTGCAGCCCATCGCACTAGCCGTTGGAGATTGGTATTTTGACCGAGCAGGTATCAAGGATATTGATTGTCCCTACCCGTGCGACAATACTTGCCACCATCTGGTTTTCCGTTGAGTGTTGTTCTATACAATTGGATCCTTTACACGGTTATCTCGTCCAGTAATCAATATCTACCTTTCTGCTATTGGAAAGTCCTTTACAATTCAATTAAAATCAATAGGAAAAAAGAATAATGGAATACTGCTGAGAAACATGCAATTGTTCATCAGCAAGCATTTCATATTTATATTTACTATATTGATAAAAGCTCTTTATCTGCCCCTTATGTTTCTATTGTACACATTCTTCTAATTAGCGAAGCTAATTAACTGTAACCTTTTGTGTTAGCTTGTCACCTGGTTGATTAAATTTAGTATTTTTATTTTTATTTTTTAAGAAAGAATAGGAGAAAGAGGGTTACACTTATAACCTTAATATCTTCAATTCTTCATAGCTCTCAGATCATCCAACTCTCTCAGTCAGATTCACAACATGGACAACCGCCATTATACACATTTTATTTCTAAGATAACATTAGGAGCGATAAATTGTTGTATTCATCGAGCATATTGTGAGCAATTTCTTCTGTGAATTACAGAGTGCTAAAAGTCATGTGACAAAAACAATGGTTCATGTTTTTCCATGACTTTCATAATCTCCATAAACCACCCTAAAACTATATGCCTAAGAAGAATTAGGCCCTTAGCATTTGTATCATCCCCTCCTATTGATTGAGAGACCAATTTAGCTGGATTCTTACAATGTCAAGAGCCTAGTTGAAATTAAGGAATGCACAAAAAGAGCTTAGACCTGCTATGTGATTTACATTTAATTAAATTTTCCACAACCATATGATATGTTTGATTATAGCTTTTCAATGACAGAACAGGAATCTAATGATAATGGATGCCTTGAGAACTTGGCTATCTTTATGAGTCTATGCCCCATGTCTTGTTTTTATCCGCACCCATTAAAAAAGCCATCATCTTCTTTAGATCGTTGGTGTTTTCTTTAATGTCAGAAATATCATATGCTAATCTGTAGAAGATTAAAATATATCCACAAGCAGACAAATTTTTTTTTTTTGTAAGTTAGTTTAATCAGGCTGCCACCATGTTACCCTTCATGGTTGCCAAAATATTTAATGTTTATTTATTTATTGGTAAACATTTTAATGTTTGTTAAAAAAAAGTCTAATGTGTTGGAAACAATTGTCTCAATTCACATTAGGAGATTTGGGAAAAAAAATTAGCAAAGTTTCATCAATGATTGCGGCAGGACTTGAAAGACTTTTGTTTCCAATAAATGGGAACCACAAGATTAATTATTTATCATTAACCCCATTGAATTTTTTTTGATTTTTTGATTTACAAATCTTCTGGGGATGATTTCAAGTGGGGAAAAACAGAGTGATGTTTTTAGATGCTTTAATTATGATGATGATGATGCTGCTAATTTCACTTGGGGTTTTGTAATGCATGAATCAAGGTCATTTCAACAAGTTGTGGTATTCTTTTCGTTTGTGTTTTATAGATTCTCTCTGTGCTACCAAGTAACACAACAAGAAAATCTAGATACGTTGTACAAAAGCTAGAAACAAGGCTTTGATGAAAACTCAAATTCAATGTTCACAAAACTTATGAGTTGGCAAAGAAATATGCCCCACCAATTAATTTTATGGTTTTCACAAAGTTCATTAGGGCCAAGTGGGTTTTCAATTTTGTGCCCCCATTAAAATTTATTTACTTAATTTTGATTAATCAAATGTTTGTGGCAGAAAATGAAGTTCCGTATGTGAAACACAAAGAATGCATAGAAATTTTTATTTTTATTTTTTCCTTGTTTGGATGGCAGGAAAAATAATAGTTACTCTAGGAAAATGGTTTGCTATGATTGAATGTTGTTTGTTCTTAACAATTTATATTTGGACTCAAAGTCAGGACAAAGGGTCCGAGAAATACACTGTAAAAGCGATTTATGCAGAGCTGAAACTGACTGTTTCTAACTTTACACGTGAAATTGAAAACTCCTTTCTCTTAGTCTCTATTCTAATGGGACATAAAGTAACACAAAGTATGTTTGGAAAACTGAACTTGGGGACCTCCATTTCCAATGTCAAAAAAGCTTCAAATCCAGGAATATAACTCAAATATATCAGATTGTAATTAATAATTGAAATACTCTGAGTCAAATATGTGAGTTTTTTTGTCTGCGCTTGACAACATTGACTAAAGAATTTTAGCTGATATATATCATACACGCACACACACACACACACACAAAAACAAGTTCTTGATTGCTTGGCTCTCATATATTTTCAACCTCAATTTTAGTATTTGAAACGTGGATGTAAAAATTTGCCTTTTTGCTTTCACTTCTTCTATTCTACTACGTGCTTGGTAATTAGCAGCTTGTTTCCTTTTCTACCCACATCCTACTGTTTTCTCATTGTTTCTTCCTTTCCAAACACTAAGAAATATTTTATATACTTTTTTTTTTTTCCCTACCATTTATATATACCTCAGCTTTTGTTCATGTTCATTTGCCATGTTTATAAATATATTTATCTATATATAATCTCAACCAGAACAAAATCTTCTGACAAAAGATATTTTATATTTTTTTCCATCATCATCACCACTGTCATCATAATCATAACCATAATCATTCTTCACACTAATTTCAATCAAATTAACAAAAGCAATTAATAATTTGATTTTCTTTGGTCTTAAAATATATTGAGGAGAAACCCCCTAAAGATTCCAAATTATTTAGACATTCATTTTGCTCAAGTTGATTATTATTATTATTATTTTAAATAAAAAATACAAACACAGAGAATCAAAAACTTGGGACTACTGTGTTTTATGCCATCTCATCATCTACCGTCGGTCTGGCATTTTAAATCAATCCTTTTTGTTCTTTTCCAAACCCCTTTTGATTCTAGGGTGATTACAGGACCCCAACAATTGACCCAATAATTTGGTTCACATGCATTTTGCATATACATAAAATATTTATATACTTATATAGATATATTTTTCTTATATATAAATGCTTATCTATTTGCTAGCCTCCAGAAAAAAAAAAAAAGACTTGGACATTTTCTAAGAAGAAGACTACTTCAATCTTTGTGCACATGGACAAACAAAAATGGTGCCTCTCGTGTTTGTATGAAGAAAAGTTATGGGGGGTGACTATGGGCTTCTCTCATAAAATATACATTTATATAAATTATCATCTATGGAGTCAGATTCATATCATATTAATCTGATCGTGAAAAAAAAAAAAAAAAAGCATCAGCGGTCTATACTAGTAGCCTATTAAACTACTAAAATCTTAAATACAAAAATGAACTTCATGTGAATTTGTAGTGGCCACTAATACATTTTTAAATTTCAACTCAGTTAAATCTATCCAAGAATGATAAAAAAAATGTTATTAATAGTAAAATCGTTAGGTCCACTTAAAGTTAATGTGGTTATGGATATTGCATACATGCAGAAAATTTATATAACAAATTTAAGTACTCATTTTCAGTCTTTATCTAAAAGGGTATTTGATGTGATCAATCTGTACTATGTTGTATTTTGTGATGGGTGAAAAAATTGCGTCTCGATCTGTTTTCATTGTTTCAATACAAAAGAGATTTATATAGTTACCCATGTCCTTTTTTTTTTATTTTTTTGTGAAAAATATAGTTACCCATGTCTTTATATACACAGAGGAAGATTCTTCATGAAAAAGAATTCACCAATTTTAGAGACGTCCTTCTCTGAATTATCAATATCCTCTTGGACTTTTTTCTTCTTTTTTTTTTTTTTTGGACAAGGAAAAAAAACTCACACTCACACATCGAAATTCTTTACTTCTTTCCTCCGATGAAGTTTCAGCATCTAGGAGGGACCCAATTGTCTTTTCGTCACAGAAGTAGTAAGAGTTTAAAGGCCCACATCAATGGGACACCGCACACGGTATGCTCTTGTGATAATGGTTACAAATCTTGTCACCCTCTCTCTCTCACTTCAAAATTGTTTATTCTTAAATATCCCTATTTTCATTCAAATTTCTAATTAATTAATGGATTTTTGTTTTGGGATATATCATAATTTGGATGGGATCTCAAATCCATAATTTCATAACTGTGTGGTTGTGACAGATGCATATTATTAAAGTTGCATTTGGTAATGCAGTGGTTTTTAATTTTCTATTTTTTTTGTTTTAAAACCAAAACGCATTTGTTAATCATTTTTTGTTTGCTTTTTCTTCCTATTTTTTTTTACAAATCGTTTTTTAAAATTTGGAATAAAATATGAAAACTCAAAAATGGTTACCAAAGCTATTTTGTTAATAAAAAATTAAAAACCAATAATTAAAAATAAAAGCGTGATCAAAAACACCTAAACCAACCCCATTTGTAATTTTGAAAGTATCGTATATGTCTTTTTTTAAGATGATGTTAGTGACACAGGAAAAACAAAAGCTTTTATATACTTTTTTTTTTTTTTTTTTGTGAATCAAANTTTTTTTTTTTTTTGTGTGAATCAAAAGCTTTTATGTCAGACAGGCATTTATAGCCTTCATCTGATTGAAAGTTTGTTTCCTTATATTTCATGACTATATAGCTATAGAAGCAGGTGGGATTGGTATAATTTTTTTTTTTCACCACCTGTGGGGCTTTCTTTTGCCTCCCCCATTTGTAAATGGAAAATTTTCTTTTTACCATTTTCAGTCTTGTTTGGAAACTAGGAAGTTATCGGTTACTACTGGTTTTTATTTTTTATTATCATTAGTTTTATTTATTTATTTAATCTTTCTCTGGAGAAGTAAACTAAAGGAGCAAAGACAACCATGATTTCTTGTCTTGAGCCATCTAGTCTTTTTTTTTTTTCTAAGACTTGAGCCATCTAGTCTTAAAGGGTAGAGGAAGTGACTTTTTTTTTTTTTTTTTTTGATAATAGTAGAGGAAGTGACTTAAAGACTGTCAAAAAGTGAAAAACATCTCAATCTTTAGGCGACACTGATAGACACCCATTTAAGAAAAATGTACCCTTTGAAATATATTATATATATATATTTGCATTATAAAATGAATGCAATAAATTTTGTGTGTGCATTAGAATATAGAAAGAAAAAAAAAAAAAGATCATGACAGAAAGAGATGGATTGCATATTTTTTTAAGTGATAAAATAAAAATAATAATTATATATTAAAATCCCAGGGAAACCAAAAATATTTGGATATATATATTTATATATATTAGAGATAGAGTCACCATCACCATGGATTTCAGATTCGTAAGAAAGAAGAACCGCAAAAAGGTGATGAAAATAAAATACTACCATTTCAATAACTTTTATTATTGAAAAACTGAATTTTATTTTTATTTTTATTTTTACTGGTAAGTAAATCTATGCGCTGAGTATTTTTCCAATGAGAATAATTTTAGTACAAGTGTGTATGCAATTTTCTCAATCTCAAAAACAAATTGAAAAGATATATATAAAAAGAAGAAGAAGACGACGACAATAATGGAATTAACGTACATATGATATAGCCTTATTGGGCAATTCTCTCTCCACTGTGTTTTCCCTGAACAAAAGAGATGAACATAAAAAGCTCAAGATTATAATAACAATGATAAATCACAAATATATTTTGGTAAAAAAAAAAAAAAAGCCTGATCAGAAAGAAAGAAGTCCCGAAGAAGTTCGATCCGGTATCAGAAACATTTAAAAAAAAAAAAAAAAAAAAAATTCTATCACACACATCTGTAACCAAAGAAGATATCCCTCTTTTTAAAATTTTCTATTTGTTTTTCCAAACCCCTCCTCATCAAACTGAATACTTTCCCATGATCACGACCAGCATGTTCATAGGGTTTCTCCAAAAGCCACAGCGAGTCTCTGCAGATCTTTGGAATACATTTCGGAAGCCTGTAAAACTTGCTGGTGCTGGTGCTGGGTCTGATGGTGATGTTGAAGATGATGCCACGTGGCAGCAGCAGGAGCAGTAGTACTACTACTTGTCCTGTTGGTTAACGAGTGTGTTTCAGCTGGTTTAACCTCGCTGTTATACAAGGCCGTAGCAGTGCTGGTCGAAGCTCCTCCAAGAATGAAAGAGCTGTGGAGGTACTCAGACCATTTGTAAATCTCGTCCGGCTCTCCATCCAGCGGATTAACATGCACCGCTTGATCTTTATCATGATCAGACTTGACGGTCTCCTGCAACACTCCCCAAGGGAAGCTGTTCTCGAACAAGTTAGCACTGCAGCTGCTGTTACTGCTGTTATTATTATTATTATTATGATGGCGATGATGATGATTAGCATTGGCGAAACCAGCAGCCTCCCAATTGAGATGATGAGTCTGTTCGGAAGCAAGACTAATAGAGGGCTTGACGCGTGGCGGAGGCGGAGGATGAGGAGCGAAGATGGACATGGAATTCATCAATTCTGTTGCCATTTCAGAACAAGACTTCGAATTCTGATGAATAAACCCGAAATTAGAGGCAGTGCTGTTGCTGCTGTGGTTCGCTGCGAGTCCCATTTCGGAAGCGTAATTGGAATGGTGTTGGAAATTGAAATAGCCAACGAAATCATGGCAGGGTCTGCGACTCGTCGTGCAGTCCTGCAGCTGGAACAGCTCTTGAGTGGTGGTGGTCGTTGCGGCGGTTAAATTGCTGCTGCTGCTGCTGCTTTTAGCCGTGTTGATGTTGGAAGTGGATGAGTCTTTGGAATTAACTGCCTCCATGATACCGTTGAGTTCGTTGGATCCAACCGAAGCTTTCTCGTTCATAATGCTGCTGCTTTTGTAATTGGGACAGTTCATGGTTGCTTTATTCTTCTCTTTCTCTTTCTGATCCTCATCCTTATTATTCTCCGATACCGGTTTGTGAGTGTTTGGATCGATGCCTCTCTGTCTCAGCTTCTTCTTGATGCAAGAATTCCACAGATTCTTTATCTCGTTATCCGTTCGTCCCGGTAACTGCGCTGCAATTTGAGACCATCTGATGCATATATAAATAGCACAGTAATTAATATTTTAGCTTCAGAGATTAACAAAGATTTGATTTTTAATTCTTTAGCTCTATATATATATATATAAGCACCTGTTGCCAAGAACTGCATGCAATTCTATGATCAAATTCTCTTCCTGCTGTGAAAATGGTCCTCTTTTCAAATCGGGCCTCAGGTAATTAATCCACCTCAATCTGCAGCTCTTCCCGCACCTCTGAAGACCTACAAATTAAGGACACGAGATCAATTTTAAGTCCTTTTTATTTTATTTTGGAAAAACGATTATACATGTGCTACAGAAAGAAGCTATATATATATATATAGAGAGAGAGAGAGAGAGAGAGAGAGAGAGAAAGATATTTGTATGTATAGATGCATACCAGCTAGCTTAGGAACAGAGCTCCAGCAGCCATGACCATGCTTGGTGATATAATTGAGAAGTTTCTCATCTTCTTCAGGAGACCACAAACCTTTCCTGAGCTTCTGTTTGTAGCAACAAGAATGTCTCCCCATGTGGAAATTAATTAAAATTCCCAAATTACCCACCTGCAATGCTGCCAAATCAAACACTTTTATAAAAACTGACAAAGTTCTGTGGCAAAAACTGTCAGCAACAGAGAGAGAGAGAGAGTTAAGAAGGGGTTTTTGAGATATATGGATTTACAGGAAGTGGTGGTGGGATTTGTGGATAGAGAAAGAGGAAAGAGATACGGAGGTTAAAGAAAATGAAATGGCAGCCTGGTAGGGAATCAAATTAATAGGAGGGAGGGTCTCAAATAGAAAAGTCACATTCAAGAGGCTGATTCAGATACTTTGTTTTTAAATTTATTACATATATATTTTATTATTAATTTTCTTTTTTATTATCGCAGGATGGGTTTTTTTTAAGTCAGCGTGAGGGACCCATCATAAGGTAGCTTCCATCATTAGTAGACGGTCCAGATGCAACTTTAGGACCACTCCTTTTGATGGTCAGGATTGGAGTGGAAATGAGAGCTCTAATTATTTGACTTGCAATGTGCACTCGTTAAGGTTTTCAGAATTCAAATAATTTTTTTATTTATTTTTTAATAGAATTCAAACACTTTGGAAGCACCTTGTGGGGTTTATAAAAAATAAAAATAGAAAACCAATTTTTTTTTAATTTTTTTTCCCCCTTTACATAACGAATTTTTTTCCATACTGAGAAAACCCATGTAAAATTTTTGAAAGTTGTTCTTGGTGATGGAAAATTTAAAAAATGGGAAAAGTGATAAATTTGTAGTTTGTATCGAGTTTTAAGTAATACCCAATTTTTTAAAAACTCTACTCTAAGATTCCTAATCCAAAAACAGACACAAGATTTGAGAAGTAAGGGAAAAATTTCTTGGACAAAAGAAATAACCATGACTGGTAAAATCTAAGCAAATATAGTAAACTAATAAATTGTTGATAAACTGAATCCATTTACATTCTCTTGTTTTTTAATGGAGAAAGTATATGGGAAAACAAAATATGTTGAAACCCTCCATTAGTACTCTCCTTTATTGACTATCTTTTCTTTTGTCCCAGATACTTCTCAATTTGTGTATATTATATATAAATGTTGACACCCTCCTTTCTTTTGGCTTTTTGGGTAAATTTTTCCCAAATCATGATTACTTTGAAAAGTTTCATAATTGATTGCAAAAGAAATAAATATATCAAACATATTCAATTTAAGTATATATGAATTAACTCCATCTTCGTTTTTCATGGATTTCAAAAATTCAAATATATATATATATATTCCAATTATTATTTTTGGATATAAAAGTGGTATATAGATAAGAACTAATTAAAAAAAATTAGAAGAAGTAAACTGACACACTCTTCATATATTATTTAATACGACAATCACAATAATGTACTTGTCTTTTATTGGGTTGAGTATGGATTTCTGAAAGTCGATTGAAGACAAATTTGGATGAATTGTTCAGCTTAATAGTATATATGCTGAGTATATAAATATATATTTATATAAATGTAACTATTAATTAATTTCAGAATGCCACCGCTTCGAAATCAAACTCTTTTAAATCCATTCTACAAAACTTTCTTTTCACCATATCTGTGTATTAGTGAATGTGGAAAATGACATAAAGAATCTGTATAACTTTTGTTCGATCGATAAAGATCCCTATATTTATAGTTATGATATATATGATGATATACTACATATTTATAACATTAAACATTTTTTTGAACCTCAGCAAATATAGTTGAAGCGACTGCCAAGAGAAAAATACAGTTGAAGCTTTTACGATATCTATAGTATACTCTACCACTCAAAGTAGTAGCTCAGATGAAAAACTAATAATAATTATAATAATTTTCTGTTGAATTTTTACATCTGTAAGTTTAAAAATTGATGTTCAACTTTTAATATGCAATGTTATTGGCTTAGATGGTCTCATACTGAAATGTTTTTTAGTATAAAGTCTATAATCTGATCTCTATAATACTGTTAGAAAATATATATATTTTTATTCATTAAAAAATATTTATCATACTTTCACTTTTTCACAAGTCATATATATTAGAGATCAAACTAATGGAGTTCGTCTTGTCGAAAAAATAGTTTTTCCATGGCCTTTTTTCCAATTACATTTGATTCTCAACTATTGTTTTTCCCCCAAAAAAGTTTACTCAAACATTAAAATAATTATCTCTCTGAAAGAAAGAAAAAACACACATGCATGTCAATCAATATTATATTTATAATTATATAGTTGATATTCTTGCATATCCAATGAGATGAAACTATACAGACTTGAAAAAAGCCAAAGGTGACAATAGGGGTATGATCTGTTTCTTGATAATTAAAATAAATAAATAAATTTTAAAATTTTAAAAAAAAGTTTGGCTAAATTAAGCCCTTCTGCTTTACATATTTTCTTTTTAGAAATTATGCTAGAAGTATAAAGTATTCTACCAAAATTTTTATCAAACGATAAAGTGTTATTATTTTATTAATTTNAGGATAACATTTCCCTCGGGTAGCTGAATCACCTTGTCAGCCAACAAAAGATCAAAAATATGATCGGTCTTAGAAATATCAAAAGAATAGCTTTTCTCAATCTCAAACCTGTTCTTTTTTTAGTCAAAAGTCAATTTAGACACACTTTGAGTTCTCATTAGCCTACAGCTTTACAACTACTTCGACTGCGTTCTCTTTGGCCTCTTTTTCTTTACCCACATGATCTTCCATATCGACCATGTGGACTTCGTTGTTGGAATTCCTGTAGTAAGAACTCCTAGAAGAATTCTTCCTTTGATATTCTTCCTTCAGAATCTCTTCACACCTGGTTGGCTGAGATACTAACTTGAAAAGATCTCTAAACTCCATGCCTTCAAATTTCTTCTTCAATTTGAAGTTTAAACCACTATGAGCTATCTTCACAAACTCATGTTCAGGAATACCAAGATGACACCTATTCCTTACTAGGCTGATGATATCTTGGATCAAATTTTCTATAGCGTCTCAATCCAAGCCTTGGTCTTGTCTTTATATCCTCTTGGTTGATTTCTATGTTGACCAGGATTAATTTCGACTTGATTTTCATTCTGAAGAATTTTGGCCATACTGTTCAGCTGGATGGCCTTGATATCTCACATGCATAGGAGTATAAAGAATGGTCCTAGGCTCATTGACCATATGATGACTTGATGTAACACCCCGTCCCGGGGAAAATATTGAAATTTCTCAAAGTTGACCGAGTTGACCAAGTTTGACCAAGGAAGGGCTCGGGGTTGACTTTTTGTGTGAGCGTGCTATGGTTTTGACCATAGTACCGTTGCGTAGAGCTAGTCGATACGAGTTCGTAGACTAGTAGTACGNTGCATGAAGTGCATATCAACATTCAGACTATAATTATTAATGATTCTTAGAATTATTATTTTTAAATAAATTATTTCCCTTAAACACACATTTCAAACTTTGGAAAGAAGTTCCCATATGAATAATATTATAATTTACAATAATCATAACAATAATACCTTTTTGTGATAGCCTGTCTCCTTGTTCTAACATATTATGAAGCTTCCCTGACCTTATTAATGTCTTAATTCAGACATCCCATTAAGAAATATGAATATAAAAATGATGAAGATGCTTTGTAAAATCTCCAAGCCTCATCATGGAGGGTTTCTCTTAGGCTTATCTTGTTAGCACCATATGAGCTGTTCTTATGAAGTCAACTATTGTTACATATATTGTGTTATATTCCTTTTCTTTTCTTTTTGTTTGACACGTTAAAATATATGTCAGCTCTGCTGTCATTTTTGTTTTCCTCTCCATTTTAGTCCAATTGGGTTTTTTTTTTTTTTTTCCCTAACGAATTCATCAAACTTTTGGAAATCAATTAACAATGGCTTATACAATTTCATGATAACGTACTAAAAGCCCTCCATTAATCTTAGGGAATGAATAATCTCTGACTTCAAATGATTGGAAAAGGATTTAAAAGATGGCATAGTTTTATATATTTTTGTATGTTCATTCATATGAAGCATATATATTATTTGCACCGTCCATTTACCTCTGCATTGGCAAATATTCCAAGAGCAGAGACAAAAAAACCAAATTCTCTGCTGCAATTGTGGGCTGAAAGCTTGAAAGAAGCACACATTTAGGATATGCTGTATAATAGAGAATTATGTTTTAATGGATGTGATTATTTATTATCAGCGTGGCCAAAACAAAAACGAAAAAAAAAAGTACCTATATATGGAGGGCTCTTAAACACGTTTGCCAGAGATAATCATAGCCAGACAATGCTTGGGACAGATCTAATCCACATTTCACTAATGGGAAATTAAAGTGCATTAGTCTTGTAGTTGCTGAGCTGGGATTCCTTTGGGAAGGTTAAATGTACTAAAATAAAATAAAATATAAAATAAACTTAGAATTTGAAGCCCTTTGGTCCCCAAGATAATTTGTCTCAAGAACACACACACACACACACACACATACACATATCAAATCACGAATTCCATATATAAAAAAAAAGGGTTTGTGGGGCTATTTTCTAATTAACATATTGGATACCAATCAATGTAGGGTCATGACCTTAAATTTTATCATAGTTTATTGTTTTGGTCCATTTGCACAAAGAAACTTTGGAGGAAGGAGAGGGTTTTGATCCTGCAAGACTCTACAATCTTATGCAGCAGAGTTGGTTTAATACTAACAGTTTCCTCTGTTGGATATTTTAACCATATCCTCAGTTTTTAACTCTGCGAGACCCTCCTATTATGAAGTACACCCTAAAATGATGAATTTAGAAATTATTGAAAATATGGTTGATAACATAGTTAGTCCCACATATAGTGAATTTAAGCTTTTGAAATATATAGTGATTTAACATGATATCAAACTTTTAATAACCATATGAGGTCTTGTGTTCGAATATCGATACTTTATCTGCATGTTTAGCGTGTGTAAGGCTCGATATCTTTTCTCCGTATTAATGGGCTCATACATGGAAGGTTAAATTTAAATCAAATTGTCCATCTTGGAATTTGATGCTTGGAACCTTCAATAAATGAAATCTTGAGAGAGATTTATCTTGCAAAATGGAAGGATTAAAAGTGAAAAGATCAATTAGAAGCAGATGTCAATTATAACCAGAGGATTTTAGCATTAAATCATGTTACTGTGTAGATGGGTTTTCTTTGTTTTCTTCAAAAGATGAAGCTCTTTTTTTGTTTGAGTTGGTTTATGTGAATTCCTTTTTAAATTTTTTTTCTTTCACAGTTTCACAAAAAAATCTTTTTCACTGAGGTACTTAAAAAAAAAACTAGTGCAGGCACATAATTCTTCTCCAGAAAGAAAACCAGTCTTATCAGATTAGCTTTAATATCTTAAGTAAAAGTGTGACCCATCATGTGGTAGCTGGGTCTTGATAACTACTAGTACTACTTTAGCAAAATTTTCATCATTCAAACCAAAGGAGAATTATAATATCTTAGAGAAGCAAAGCCATGATTTTGCAAATTAGCTTATATATATAAATAGATAGATATATATATACATATATATACATATATATATATAAAGAGAGAGAGAGAGAGAAGCCTATAATTAACACTACTACTGGATGTGTGTTTGATGGGAAATTTGTGAAATGAAATTCATGAAGAGAGAGATTTGGAAATATCATAAATCAAAAAGGCATTTAGAAATATAGGGAGACATAATCCATATGCCCTTGAAAAATGTAGATACCCCCCCTTGCATTATCCTTAAAGCCATCTTTTTCATAAGCTAATTCAAAGAACAGACAACTAATTGACAAGAAAGAGAAACTGTTACTTTATATTGCTGAATCAGACTTCTTCTTCTTCTTTTTTTAAATTTCCTCTTTAATTTTTTTACCAATCTCTATTTTTAAACCCATTAATTATTCAGAGAAAAAAAATGGCCCACCAAATGTCACTCTTTCATATTCCTATATGAATGAAATTGAGGCTTGGTTAAGAATACTAGTAGGAAGGAAAAGAATAAGTTAGAGACACTCCACATTATGGTTTTTATTTTATTTTATTTTATTTATTTATTAATTTTTGTCATGGGCAAACTGAATCAAATAGGGATTGGAAAAGGTTACAATTAATTGAGATGACCTTAATGTATCCTACTCAATTGGCCCATTAACAATAGTTGGAAACATAAGCACATGGCTTTCTCATGAGTTAAATCACAACTAAAACTTAATTATCTTGTCACAAAGAAATGAGTGAAGATGATGGAAACATATATATAAGCATCACTATCATGACGTTTGCTTACCATATATAGAAGCTTAAGATCTCAATAACAATGATTAAAAAGTTAAACACACTGTTCCTTCCCCATTAATCCTCGCAACCCTAAATTATATTTTAATGGGTATTTTAGCAATGCATAAAAGGGTTCTGTAGGCTTATGCAAAGTTGAGAAAAGAAGAAAGAGGAAGACCCAAATGAACAAAATTACAGGGGGAAATTGACTTTATTAAGAAGGAAACATTATAGAAATGGGGTTTTATGCCAAATTAACCCCATCAATTATCAAAAGGGGTTTTGTCTGGTTGAAATGCTTCCCTTTGTACCCTCTTTTGAATAATTACATTATTTGCTTTTGCTTTATAGTGGGAAATGATAGTCAACTTTCTTGCCTCATTTACATCATTACTTTAAATTTTGGGAGGGAGCTTATGCCCTTAAATGAATATGAGATTCTATTAGGGGGTGTGTGTTTGCTCTCACATATTTGAGTCTTCTCAATCAGGGTGAGCTTAGAATTCGTGTATAGTTCTTATTGGTTTTTGGATAACGGACTTTGATTAAAGGTGTCTAATCAAACTCATAAAAAGAAGAAGATACAAGAGAACCAAAGAGGCCCAGAGGCAGACACTACAATATTTAATCCATCACACAAGGGCATCATAAATGTGTTCACTTTGTTTTTTTTTTTTTTTCCTAAAAAATAAAACCATTCTTCTATACCATTTTTTCTCAACCACCATAAATAATTTTTTTTCCCTCAACTGCCCTTCCTTCATTTTCCACCACACATTTCATCTTCTTCTCCGGTCACACAATATCAATAAAATAAAATAAAAATAAAAAATATAATTTTTTTCTTGGTTGATGGTCAAGAAATGCATATCCAAGTTTTTTGGATGCAGACAGCTTGGTCTTTGAACTGGCTGAAAGCCCAAGCCACTCCCAGAATAGGAGGAATTCAATTAAGTTTTATTTCTTCTTTGATATTGGAGAATGTAAGAATCGAATTCAGGAATATTATTTAAAAAAACAGTAGCTTTACTACTGAACTGTCCTGCTGGTTCTCAAGTTAAGAACTAAAAATTGGTCGCTATCGTTGGAGCCACAAAATTCTTGTGGAAAAAATCAATAAGTTAAAGAAAAGTTTTCATAGGCGTTCTAGAAATTGTGTAGGCAAGGTCATGCATTTATGTTTCATATCCACATTTTCTCTTAAAGAGTGGAACAATATGTGGTATTTGCAAATTATGTCCAACCCTTTTTATGAGCAAATCCAGAAATTGTAGAAAATGGATTCTGTGCATTAGGACCATTTGTTTACACAATATGGTATCAAGGGTAACAATTTTATTTGGGTTTCTGAAACCAGTACTTGGACCCTCTCTAGCAAGGTTATTTACAAGAATTGTATAATGGTTTTCATCAAAAAGAAAAAGAATTGTATAATGGTTTTTCCTGTCTGCTTTATTATGTCATAAAATCTTTTGGTATTATTTCAAATTTACTTTTTCAATATATAAAGCTTCCAATTGAAGCCCCCGGCATTTACATATTGAGTGAAAATAAATAATTAAAAATCGAGTACTAATGAATTACATAATGTTAAACCAATCTTTTTGTTAGTCCATTGTCTAATATCATTTTTTTTTCAAATGCATTAGTACTTTTTTTTTTTTTTTGCATTTAATAAAAGAATAAAACAAGGAAAGTTAATTAGAAATAAGGAATATCACATGAGATTGAAAATATAGGAATTTTTTTATTTTTTTTTTATCAAGTTCATTAGAGTTCATTTAAATGTGACAGTGAATGATCTAAAGTTTTTAAGAATTTAGATTCAAAAATCTCGAATAAGTAGTTCTTTCAAAAGTCAGAAAAAAGCCCAATAGTTGGAATTTTAGGACATAGTCAACTCTAAAGCCCAAATTTAAAGAGGGCCTGGAAATCTAGTCTGGTTTTGCTAACAATGTTTCTGAATTCAACGAGCCAATATCTATATACACTAAAAAAATTAAAGGGCTATTTGTACAGATGTCCACATTTGGGAGGCAAGTAAAGAAACATGCTCACTTTTTTGCAAAAGAAAAATGTCCACCATTCACTCAAACACTTTTTTGTCAAGAACGATTTGATTATGGATATCTAAATAAAGATATAATGGAAAATTCATCGGCATATGAACAATAACGGTGACATCTTTTTATTTTTTTGAGGAAGATGGATGTTTCTTCACTTATCTGCAAAGATGGTTGGTTATTCGTACAGACAACCCATTTTTTAAAGACTAAAAAGATGAATGTTACAAAATGGAAAAGGTTGTATACAATAAAATTGGTGGTGTATGTAGAATTTATACCAAACAAAAGCCATAAAAAATGGTACAAACCCAATTTTCTAAACCATTGTGATTGATTGGGATAGTGAGTAGAAATGTCCATACATGAAAAGCTTGTCCTTTGCTTTCTTTACGGAATAAAAGCATCACTTCTGTAGGACCTCCCATGTGAAAAGCCTTTCTAGCAACTGTTTTTGAGCTGGCTACCAGTCCAGGCCCATGCTGTCCTTCCACTTTTGCATACCATTTCATCATAAATACCTAATTTAAAACTTTTTTTTTTTCATTCATAATATATAATTCTCGTGCTAGTTTCTAACTTTCTATTCATGATTTTAATTTATCCATGCCGGTTTGGAGTGTTGGATTGAGCTAAAACTGAATTTTATATTTTTTTAGCAAGGATGAGCATCAACTCAATTTAGACAGTTTTTGAAAAAAATTTAAATTGAACCATTTTGAACAGTTTAACTAAGTTACAAACCAAATAATATTTTTAGAGTCATTTAAGCTAAACCGTTATGAACAGTTTGATTTAGTTCGGCTGAATGATTTATTTTTTTAAAATTATTTTAATTAACAATAATGTTTAAATCTAAATGTGAATGTGTTATTTGAAACATGTGAATGTTTCATCTAAATATGTTGATTAAAAAATATTTTTCAAATAAAAAATATTAAAATTGATATTAAATAATATATAGGTATGATATTTTATGTTCAAATATAAAAATATATAAACATGTAAGGTTTGAATTGGTTCGATCTAATAATTGTCCTAACTGCAAAATAAATTGCTACATACAGATTAGCAAAGTTAAAAACCGAAGCGAACCAAATCATAAACAATAATTTAGTTTAGTTTAACAATTTAGTTCAGTTTATATATATTTTTAATTTTTAACATTTTAAACAAACCCTAATTAGTATTGACTGTCTATCGGTTTATAATAATATGAAAATTTTCATTTTGTAGTTTCATATAGGGCACAAATATTAGAAAATTGATTATTGTTCTAGAACTTTCAAATTTGTAAAAAAGGCGCAAAAGGAAGAACTTTAAAGAGATCATGTAGAAGAAAAATCAAATTTCTAATTATGAAGATCAAATCAACCACGTAACAAAATAGAGCCCCAACAATTGTGAATGGGGGATCCACTAATTTCTTCTTCTTAGGAAGATCAATGATGATTAAATTAATTTTAGACCGTTAAGATTAAAGAGGTTTTTTTCTTTTTTTTTTTATGGTCCCCTACTCCCCCACATCAAAGTTTGTCACTTTGCAATACAAAAGATGTTCAATTTTATATTAAATATATAAAGTTATAAACTAACTCTTTTTTTTTTCTTTTCTTTTTTGAGAGAGAGAGTTAGATAAAAATTTAATGTGGGATTCCTAATGCTAATCATTCCAAGCATGACAGATCATGTGATATAGTCTGTCATTGACAACCTGTTTTGCTTTTCTCTTTGGGGGTGTTCTTTCTTCATCTTCTTCTTCACTAAAATTAAATAAATAATCAAAGAAGAAAAAAAAAAAGTTGAGTTGAGCTTTTTGGGTTGTTGCCAACCATATCATTCTTTTTTCCCTTTTCTTTCTTTTAATCTTCTTTATAATTTTAAGCCTCTCCAACAACTTGAAAAAAACTTTCACTTTGCTCTTGAGTACCTCATGGCTACTGAGACTGTTGTATCATATCCAACTTCTACCATTGATGAGGTTAGTTCCTGTAGTTTCTGCTTCTATTTTTTCTTCAGTTTCCCAAGACTCTATACTTTAATTCAGTGATCTATTTATTTTTTATGTTTTTTTTTTTCCTTTTTTCTTAATTCAATCCAAACTTATATGGATATGAGATTCTATAAAAGTTCAGATTCTAGCAAGACCCACTTGTGATAGATATTAACTCTTTCTTGTTGCTGAATTAATTGTGATCATATTTCATATGAGTTATTGTGTGGGCTTTAACAGTCTTCCATAAGTAAATATATTGCTATAGCTTTTATGAAATCAACTATCTATCTTTTACATGGCTGTTCTTCCTTTTTTTTTTTTTGGTCTAAAGTTAGTTATATTATATAATATGCATTTTGACCAGATCATGCATAGCCTGAAGGGCAGATGAATGATAATCTGTGTTTAAAGTAGTCAAGAAATGATATTTCTGTAGTATAAGAATGGGTAAGGTCCAAAGTCAAGTTGCAGTATGATAAAATGCTTCAAAGGGCCATATTTTTGTGATTTATGTTGTACTTACTTTTACTTCTTTCCACATGGAATTTGATAACAACTCCATGATATTCAGATATTTTCATTAATTTCATTCATCAGAAAGTGTCACATTTAATCAGACAGAATCACAAGAAATGCTTCAATGTTTTTTTTATTTTTACCAAGTTTTGATATTATCTACAGACCTTTGAACTTGTTTCTATTAGTTGAAAGAGCAAAGCAAATAACAAATAACGACTAGTTATAAATATTAGAATGTTAAAAGCAATAGAATCCAACCCTTGGATGCATTTAGTTTACAGCTATTCATTTTTCGTCTTTCACAGCAACTTGAGAAGAAAGTGGAAGAAGTTGAAAATGCTATAGATCATGACAGCACTTCTTCTTCCAAGGAAAAAGGAGAAGAAAAATCCAAAGTAGAAGATTCACCAATTCCAGCACCAACTGCAGTTCAACCTGAAGGTGTAGAGGATAAGCAGATTGAACAACCTCTTGTAGCTGAGGTTCCAAAGGCTAGTGTTGCTCCAGAGAATGATGCGCCAATCGCAGAAAGCAATAGTTTTTCTTCATCGAAAGAAAACAAAGAAGAGAAACCGAAAGATGAGAGTTTGCCAAGTCCAGCAACCCCATCATTTATAACCGTAGCAACAGAGGATAAGCCCATTGAGCCTCCTTTAGTTCAGCTTGAGAAGGCTGCAGATGCTCCAGTACTTGTAGAAAGCCACAGTCCTGCTTCTTCAACCAAGGAAAATGAAGATGAAAAACCCAAATCTGAGGATAAGTTGATTGAATCTCCTGCAGTTGAGGTTGAGAAAGCCTCTGATGATCCTGTTTTGGAAGTTCCAGCTGTAGAAAGCCAGAGTCTTTCTTCAAACAAGGAAAATGAGGAAGAAAAGTCCAAAGCTGATCATGTCCCAACTCCTGCAACCACTTCACATGAGCCTGAGGTTACAAAGGAAAAGCTGATTGAGCCTCCTGTAGTTGAGGCTGAGAAGGCTGCTGATGCTCCTTTATTGGCTGTAGAACAGGTCAGTGCTTCTTCTTCATCCAAGGAAAGTGGAAAAGAAGCAAGTAATGAAGCTGAGAATTTACAAACTACAAAAACGGTTTCACTTGAATCTGGGGGTGCAGAGGAAAAGCATGTTGAGCCTCCTGTAGTTGAGGTTGAAAAGACAGTCGATGCTCCAATTTCGGATGTTCTTCCAATAGTACATGAAACTACGACAGAGAAAGACATTGATTCAACAACCAGCAGTGGTCCGGAGCAAGTAGACGACTCTGTTAAGAACCAAACTGAAGTTAAAACCACCAGCGAGGATGTTGTAGAAGAAGCACCAAAACAACCATCCGTAGACATTGGGGAGAAAGTGAAAGAGGAACAACCAAAAATAATTGATGTTCATGAATCATCAGTTGAAGCCATTGATAAACTGAAGGAGACATCGGAGCCTAGTCCTGTCCAGGTAGAATCAGAAGCCTCAGCAGTAGTAAAAGAGATAGAAGATTCAAAACTAGGCTCCATCATAGTAGAGAAACCAGGACCTGAAGTTTCTGAAGTGGAGGAAAAACCAGGAGGTGAACCATTGGAACTTCCTGAACAAGTCGAGGAAAAAGGTGAAAATGTTGAGCCAAAGGAAAGTGTAGAGGACAAAACAACAAAAGATGAAAAGACTTTGGCTGATAAGGCTGAGGATTCCATATCCTTGAAGGTAGATGAAACTGATAATGATGCCCCACCTAATCCAACTGTAAGTTCAGAAGTTTCAACTGATCAGACAGCCCAAAGCGATCAAAAAAATGAAGGGAATTCTTCTCTTCCAAGCGTCGCAGAAACGGTAATAGGAGAGGAAGAAAAGAAGGAAACGAGTAAGGTTGATGTGGTGGAGAAAATATCAAAAGATGTTTCCTTGGAGACTCGAAAGGTTGGAGAAGAAAATGCTGCAGAAGAGGGAAATGTCATAATTGAGGATTCAACTCAACTATCTATTCCTAAAGATGAAGTTGCTGATAGTTCACTTGAGAAAGCTGACAGAGATGTTGAACCAGAGGAGGAAAACAAAATAGCAGCAGAGCAAATAAAAGATGAAACTCCAACTTCAGCTGAAACCAAGAAAGATGAGAATGTAGAGGAAGTAACTAGTGCTGTGAATCAACCACTTGAAGAATCACAGCAACCTGAAGAGTTGGTGAAAAAAGAGGAAACTATAAAAACTGATGCAAAAGAATTGGAGAAGGTTGAAGACATTACAAAGTCTGAACAAAACCCAGAACCTCCCACCAAGGAAGACGATCATACAAAGACCACCCAAGACCAGCCAAAAGAAGTTCCAGCCAAACCCACCCAGAAACAGTCAAATAACTTGATATCAAAGGTGAAGCAATCACTGGTGAAAGCAAAGAAAGCTATTATTGGGAAATCTCCAAACTCTAAGACTCCTGCATCTGAAGCCAAGGGTGATATTAAAGTCGAGTAATGAGGCAGCAAAGTACAAAAAAAAAAAAGGCTTAAAATATAGACAGATTTCATATATTTCCTTATTCTTATGCACTGGTTGGGATATTTTTCTTCTTTATTTATTGCTGTTCTTTTTAGGTTGGTGGTTTGCATGTTTGATAGTAAAGGTGTGTATATATACAAGGTATACGTCATGTCATATTCAATATTGTATAAACTGAAGGTTCATGTATTCTTCCTTTTTTTCTTTTTTGTTTCTTTTTAACTTATTGATTTAAGTTTCATGTACTATTTGTTTGTTTGTCGCTTTGATTGCTTTCTGTTATGTGCAATAAAGAAGTCTAAAAGTTGTAGACATGCCTTGTGTACATAGATATTTTATTAAAGTTGTGTGATTAATTATCATTATGTGCAAATTATACTTACTTTATCAATAATTGGCTGTGCATGTCACATAGACAAAATTGACTTAACCTGCTCTTTGACTACCATATCACATCTATGTCATTTATTTTCCATTTATATATGGCTTTTCTTGCTTAAGGCAGGCTGTTTGGGCAGTTAAAGATATCATATTGAACCTTTTTATAATTCTTGTAATGGGAAAGAAGAATGTATATGGAAAATTAGAGATGCTGCACCTATTCAGATACCCTATACAGGAAATCCTTGATTCCCAACTAACATTTCTTTTATTTATCATTATTAATAGCATTTTCATGTTTTCGGGTCCTAAACCTTTTGAGCTGTTTTTCTTTTATTTTTTTGGTTCTGGGGGGATGGAAAATTTCGAAGTCAAGATTATTCAGGAAAGGGCTGTTCCAAGAGGGAGCAAAATTTAAAGTAGTACGGGAGCTCCGTGATCCAAAACATAAACATATAAAATCCAAATCATGTAAGATCCACAGGTTTGTTTCTAGAGAGTAAGGGTACTCAAGGAGTATTGGAACTCTTGAGAGTACTGGAATTTTTTTTCCTCGAGAGAACCTTTGGATCTGTTTGGATAATGAGAAAGAATGGTTTCCAACCTATCCAGATGTACAATAGGAGATGCTTTTTAAAATTTAAAAAAAAAAAATTAGATTGGCTAAAGGGTTAGGCTTCAATGGGGGAGTAGAGAGATATAGCAGAGACACAAGTATATAACATCAAATGAAAGAATTGTTATGATGATATGGTCTCAAACACACTTGAATACATTATACTAACGGTATATAGAACTCTTACATTGCATTTAAACTGCACATCGTAACTGGGTGAATTTACAAACGGAAAAGGCTGTCATTCTCAAGAAAGGTACCAAAATCTATGCATTATGTAATCGATACGATTATGATATCAAATTCAGATTTGTTACTGTAAAGGCTTCAACCTCCTCCATTTTTCCCCCGAGTTACCTTCTCCTGGTAGGCTGCATTTCAATTTTCCCAGATTACAAACAAGCAAAAGGGTCCAATCCCCAAAACGGCTGCAAAATGGATTTTATCTCCTCTTGATCCACTATTATCTCAACTGGTTGTCAATCATAACCTGGATACAATAGTGGAGAATAAGTTTGCATATTTCCAACGAATTCATGATGTGTGCGCAATTTTTTGCTGACATGTTTTTGGAGTATATTTGTGCCAAAAGTTTTTAAAAAATTATTGAAACTTTTGAATAGAAAATATTTACTCACTGGCTGCTCTACTAGGCACAAGGTCATTTCCCTCAGCACAACCAGGAGCCCTGCTTCCATTTACATCAGGAACTTGAACATTATTTTGAACCAAAGTGGAATGCTCAAATCCCTCTGTCGTTGGTTGGCACTGGCACCGCAAGAAAACAGTGGGAGGTTAGTGGGGTTGGCAGAATGCAAGTGAGTAAAGTAGAAAACAGAAAATTTAGTTTGAGAAGCAGTGAAAGCAGAACATAAAGCAAGGTTTTCCTATGAGGGCCTTAGTTCAAAGGGCCATAAAAAAATAAATAAAAAATAAACCCCTAAGAATTGCTTGTTCAAATTCAAATTATTTTCCAAATTAAAAGAATATTGGATATTCAGCAAGCATTGCATTCCTACAATCCTACTTATCTAGACAATGATAAGCATCTTTATCAAATTTCTTTGATGATGTGATTATTTTTGGCTTAAAGTACAAATTTAAGCAAGATTATACTATCCTAAACAAAGAAACCAAAACATCATACACTGGCATTTAAACAATCAAACTCTGGAACCTATAATCTAGACAAAGTTATTAACATTTCATTCAAGTGGCTCCTTGAGAAGACAATGTCAATCCCAACTAATAAGCAAAAGGAATTAATAAGCTGTATATTTATTAAGTTTCAAGAGATCATACACAAAGAAAGATTCAGAGCACAAGAAACATAGCAGATCGTAATTAAAGACAGCAGAAAACCTGACTTAAAATTTTCATTTCCCTAAAGAAAGGAATTTATCAAACAGAACAAAATTGTTCTGCCTTCAACAAGGTAAAATTTTTGAAACCTACCACTGCAAATTTGAGAGAGATGAGAACTACTTTAGCTTCTTTTTCTGTCTATTGACATACTGTCTTTTACTACTATGTTTATCAATATATCATAGTGAGCTGATGTTATCATAAACATTGTGAATCCATTTTTCCCAATCTCTAACTTATGTCTCTTCTCCAATAAAATATTACTCCATTAGTTGGTGCGCAAACCTGATTAGATGTCTGATTCATAGAGCTATTGGCACCAGTGTTTCGCATCACTTGGGAGCTCATATTCTGCACAGGATCCTTTGAGGTAGAGGGCGGAGCTGACTCCATATTTTCCATAGAACCACTTGCCCCACATACATTAGGTCCCACAGGTGACTTCATAAAAGGACATCCTGCCATAGGAACCAAGGGAGGACGTTGCATAGGCATAGGAAGTCCTTGACCATGAAGCCCAAACACTTGAAGGTTGGATCCTGTCATCCCATGAAAGGCAGTATGCCCTGACATAGGCGGGACAGGGAAATGTGCTCCTTGCATGGGAGGCATCTGAATCATGGGATAACCAGAGGACCCACCATTCGTATCAGGCAGACCCATCCCGAAACCCATGCTCAAACCCATTCCCATTCCAACACCCATTGGTGAGAAATGAGCCATATGAGGTGCATGCATGTGTTGCATTCCTGTTGGTAACATCATTGGTGGCATATACAAACCCGCTCCCATAGACATAATCTGGACAGAGATTAAAACTGAACCATGTTACAATCTAATACTTGAGTTCTGAAAGTTATAAATTGCAAAATAATTTAGTAAAAGAGAGGAAGATAAAGAGGAGTATTTACCTGTACTTGAAGTTGAAGCGTCTTCAGATACTCAATAGCCTCATCAAGCATTGAAGCTTTGTCCACCTTATAATGCCATTACATGAATGTCAGCGAAACAAAATTGCAATATAATAATAATAATAATACATACATATATATATATATATATAAATTGATAATAGCTTGTGTCTAACAAATTGATTTCAACACTTCCACAACTATTAAGATATTTTTTCAATCAGGCACAAAATTTGAAATAGAATTTAAGTTTTAAAACTTCAGCTAATAGATTCCACCCTATAAGCTAAACTTCAAGCCTCAGTATTTAAATCCTTTAATCTAAAAAGAAAAATGTTACAAACTTTAGAAACTCCATGAAACATATATCTGCAAGATTATTGATGAATTTGCCAACCTTATTGCAATTTGGTATGAGTTCTTGCAAGGCACGCATCTTCTCATTGATCCTATCCCTTCGTCTCTGTTCACAGAAATTCAAACTATGTACTGGTTTAAAATCTTATAATTCAGAAACAACACAAAGCAGAAGTTTTCAAGATATCTGCACAGCTTGCCTTACCCTTTCAGATAGATTATGCACTTCTGCTGCTCTGCTTCTCTTGGAACCTGAGGCTCGAGCAGAAGCTATTTTTTTCACGCCCACAGATTCTTCGTCAGCATCCTGCACATCATAAGGTTTTCTTGGTATATTTGGGAAGGAAAACAATAAAGGAAGACTAAAGAACATTGCAAAGGATGTAAAATCAATAATATAACTTACTTCACTATGGCATTCAGAGTCCTCTGTGTCATGACATTTTCTCTTCAAGACATGCGTTGGATCATCAGAAGTTCTCTCCACACTATTCCCTGAGCAAACAGACGAGGAAGCAACTACAGGTTCCATGGTCCTTTCACCATCTGAAAAACCTCTAATTGCACTTTCACAAAAAAGTTGATTGGAATTTGTATCATTCTTAGAGGCATCCTCCTGGCAAACAGCCTCAGACTGTTTAGCAGCAAATGGTTCCTCAACAGGCCTAGCTTCTGAAGCTTTCAAATCAACATTGGAAGCCACATTTTGGCAAGGAGAACTTGTTTCCTTTCTTAACCCACCACTTGAACTGTTTGGCGCTGAATCAGGAGGATTATTACTACTAGCGGCAGCACCCTGATCTTTATTAGCCATCCTTTGCATGCTTTGTAAAGTCGAGCCCGTAATTGCCCCAATGTTTTGAAGATTAGCTTTTACAAGAGCAGCCGGTCGTGAGAAATGGGAAAAATTCATTATAGTGGATGTACTACCAGGTGGTACAGCATCTTGCTTCTGCATCTTTGTACTAGGAAAACCACCAGGAGAAGGAACTTCAGTTGAATCACGGCAAACACTACTTGTATTATCACCGATGATATCCGAAACCCTTGATCTAAGAGATGGAAAGGAAGTTTGGCATTGCTGTGATGATGAAGGGTATAACTGACTAGTGCCAGGTCTAGTTCTAGTAATCTCACCTCCACCCACTGAAGCAACCTTTGAAACATTCCTTTGCTCTAAACTGGCATCCCCATGTACAGAATTTGTATTGGAGTCCCTAAATACCTGATTGCAACTACTCCTCCTATCTATAGAAGCAAAATTGTTAGCTGCTGAAAGTTCATTTACAGTGACACCAGATAATTCAGGTAAGAAATCAGGACAATAATCATGTTGCAAACATTCATCAATTGGATAATTCAACCATGGGATCATGTCATCATCTTGATTCAAACCCATTTCACCAGATGGCACCGACAATGGAATTTCATCCAATCCGGAGTCCACTGTCCCAAATTTTCCCGTCCTTGAAATTGTACCGTTTCCTATATCTTTATCTCGAATCTTGAGGCTATAAGATGGTAAACAATGAGATGGTAAGCTATTACAACTTGGACCCTTTTTAGCTCTACTGGACTGACCTTGCATCGTAACCTGACCATTCTCCCATACCAGCTCAAAAATATCATTCCCAGTTCTGCATCAAATCCCGCAATGAATCGAGCCGGGAAAGGCAGAGAAAACCCAAAAGATGAAACAGGACCCAGAAAACAAAAATAATAATAAATAAATAAAATAATAATAAAGAAAAAACAGGAACACAAATAACTGCAAATAAGGAATTGAACTTACTCAAAATCTTGATTCGAATCAAGCTTCCCTTTGGCCATTCGATATAGCTCGGACAAAGGCATGGTGGAAGTGAAAGAGATGGAATCACCCTTAGTTATTCAGAAATGCCCCAAAGATTCAAGAACTTGGCCATTATTGGTAGCTCCCACACAGTGCCTTGGCAAGGAATGCTTAGTTAAGAACCCAAAAACATGTAGAAAACCAACAGCGCTGAAGAAGACATAAAAGCCCGACCAGAACCCCACTATAAGACAATCCCAGTTGAACTTAAAAGAGAGAAATAAAATAGAAAAAAGGGTATTCCTTTTATTTTTCGCAGTTATAATTTTACAGAATAAAATCTTTCTTTAAAATACTAAAGTCCTTATCAGCCGGATTTAAATAAACAAATATAAAATTTAGTTAAATAAGTAAAGTATCAGTCCAAACCAATTCTTTAATGGCTATCAAAGATCCTTCATAAAACCTCTAAATTAAGCTCCTTTCAGTTTAAAAATTCATTCTTTTCCACTTTTCGTAAAACTCCAATAAAAAAGCCACAAAACCCAGATTATGATTATTTAATTAATCGGTAATTTTCATATGGATACTCTCAAAACTAAAAAGCCAAGCCGTGAAATTGAAGAACAGGAAAGAACCCTCAGTACGGAATTGCTCAATATTTAGCCTAAAATCTTCCTAACCAACCAAAGAAAAAAAAAAACCTAAAAAGAAGATGAACAAGATTTTGGGGAAAATGAGAATCCTCGAACTTAGCCAGAGTACGCTAATCCATATGCATCAAAAACGTAAAACTGGTTGAAAATCAAACTTAAAGTTGCCAAAAGTGCAATCTAAGAGTCAGTAGCTGAGCTCGAAGAAAGAGAAAAAAAAAAAAAAAACCCAAAATGGAGAGAGAAAAGGAGGATCCAAGTGGACGTGGATGACGGCGAAAGGCCAGCAGAGTTGCAGGAAAAAACTAATTAGCCCAAAGAGAGAGAAAATGGAAGAAAATAAATTTCAGCTAACACCATTTTAACGTTTTTAACCACAGTCAAATTTCTTATCATTTCTATTTTCTATGTAAAATAAAAAATAAGAAAAAATATAAAAAAGAATTCTGATCGTTCAGAGGTTATATGGAGAATGTAGAATAATGATATGTTGGGATTGTATTCTCAAAATAAAGTGGGAATAATCTGTTTGACTACATGAGTTGATAAGAGGTTTACATTTTGACCAAGAAGATAGACAAAGTTTTATTATTTTTAGTTTGAAAGTTTAGTTATATTTGTAAAATTTTAACATAGATATACATTGCGTCCTTAATAGGGTTTGGCAAATTTTTTTACATAACACGATAGGAATCTGTATGTTATTGTGGCTTTTGGTTAACGATTATCGTATCAATTTTATATTTATAAATTTCAACCTGACTTAATAAGTTAATAAATTTTAATGAATAAACTACGATATAGTATACGATAAATTCATTACATTCTGTAAATAATTTTTTTTTTCTTTGTAAATATATAATTGTTATAATTTTAAAAATATTTAGTTTATTATGTAAACCAATTTATTTTTTAATTTAATTATTTAAAAATATAAAACAATAGATTTTTTTTAAAAAAATTAATTTTATTATTTAAAAGTTCGACCAAATTTTAATTTTTATATTTCTAGTTAACATATTAGATAACGAATTACATAATAATAAATAGATTTGAATTTATTTATCTACATAAAAAAGTTTAACAAACCATATTCAAATAGACTAATTTAACATGAAAACAATATGGCACGAACACGATTCAACACGAATATTTGTTAAGCTATTGCCTATTTGACGCAAGTATAAAATATAAACTATATTTTCAACATATCAAAATGCCATGTTAACCCATATATTTTTTCTAACTATATGTAACAGAGATACCAATTATTTTATATTCTTTTCAATTATTATGTACACATAAAAGATAAAAATAAAGCATATAAAATTTAAATAATATTAAAGTTAATGCTCTTAGTCCCATGAACTATTATATGTTCTGCACTATAGTTTCTAAACCATTAAAAGTGTCGCATTGCCCTTTGGACTATTGTTTTTGTTACTTTTGTCCTAGGAGCATTTTCAACATATGAATTATGTGAAATCAATCATACAAAACTAACGTAGTTCTATTGGGAAATTGTTTTATTTCATTTTTTACTTGTGTGTGCTTAATTTTTTTCAAATTTATTAGACAATATTAAAAAAAAAATTGGATTAAAATGATAAAATAATAATAATAATAATTTAAGAGGCAATTTAACATTTTTTAAAATTTGGAGAGCAAAATGCAAATTATATAATAGTTGAGAGGAGCTAAAAAGTTTAACCATTTCATCAGGGCGGTATCTAGTTTTGTCCACCTTGGGGACCCATTTCACAGCCTTTTTTTTCCCCTTCTAATCAAACGTCTTCAATTTCTGTGATTTTGATCATCAAATTTAGAACCACCTTTCTTCTCATTTTCATTACACATGGAAGGGTAATTTGCCACTCTCTCTCTTTCTCTCTCATTGATGGGGTAGGGTGTAACTTTTACCAACAAAAAATAAAAGATGGGGTAGGGTGTACCAAATATGATTGGGTATGTTCCTCAGTGTCTCTATTCTCTGCATTTGAATTTCAGCAATATTATCCTCTGCTATTTATTATATATGTTATCTATCTTTTATAAGAATTAAATAAATAAATAAATTTGCTGTGAATTTTGGATTTTGTAGGTGTGGGCTTTTATGTTTCCCTTTCATAATGGAATACAACAATATCATATCTAACACCAATTATAATATGTTTTATTACCAATTATAATACGTTTGAAAAAGGTGTCTCACCCCTTTTTTTTTTTNAAAAAAAAAAATTAATCAACTTATATTATCAATCTACCCTTTGAATATTATAGATTAAAGGAATTAATTAAGCCATTGACTTGGACTTGATGATGACTCTTTAGTCTTTACCTTTAAAATCTTCCTCCCCTTTTATTTTGGGAGTATTTTTGAACCTTTTGTTTTTTGTTGACATTTATAACATTTTCTATGTCTTATAATTTTCATTATAAAATGAATATAAAATAAAAAAATATTTTCATCAAATTAAAATTATATAAATATAATATAATAATAGATATGCATATATATATTGAACGCACAAGTGGCAGGCATGTAATGTTGGCAATAGCAATGATTGAAAAGTTTTTACAATGTTTTTCTTTTAACTTTTTGATTAAGATATGTAATGAGAAGTCTAAGAAATGATTAATCAAAACTTAGCAGAAAACACACTGCTCGAAGCTGGTATTTGGGGAATCATAATCCTTCGTTATGTTTTTTCCTCATCGACCAGAATCTATGAGATCATTACGCAATTGTATAGATTTTGTTTCCATTGTGCTTAACCTTGATTAAGGTAATCAACATGACTAAGTTGCCCTTGATTTAGGGAAGCATAAAACACTTATAATCAACCTTATATTAGTCATTTCACACTGATTTTATTATAAAGTTAAGATTTAGGTGACACCGAAAATGCTGACATTAATAGCCCCCTGCCTACCCCTATAGGGTAGGACCCATTACAACAGTAGGGGATAAAAAATAAAAAAAAGTGTGTGGTGGAATTTTAAAAAAGAAAGTTAAACAAAGTGATGAAATAAGATTTCGAGGAAGATAATTAGAAAAACAAACTCAATCAGAGTGCTTAATTGGATTTTGGGTTCCTGAGATAACTAGGCAAAGAGATGGATTTTTCTTGTCTTCTAGGAAGAGGACGATTATTATTATTATTTTTTGTGAAGCCAATGCTATCTAATCTAATAGTACAAAGTTAGATTTGAGAAGCTAATTAATCCCAATTAAGATTAGGGTTTTGTTGGTGGGCCAGCAGAGACCCAACATAGGGAATAGACAAAGTCCATGTGGATCATTTCCAGACCAGCAATGTGATATCAAGATTTTCCACTACCACTCAATCTGGGCCCCTACAATAAACTAGGGCATCTTTTTGCTCTTACCCATCTGGTTCATGTACCCATTGTCATCAGAAAGAAGATAGTGATATATATGGTTTTTACTTTTGGGGGGAGAGAGAGAGTAAACAAAAAACCAAAAATATATAAGATAAAATAAAATAATAAAGGACATTTTTTTGAGGCCCTTAAAATTGAATAGACAGAGTGGGTTTCTTCTTCTGTCCAGGTGTTTGAGCAAGCCTCTAAGGTGGAATTTTTTGACTTGGACGGTGTGAAATTCACGTGCATGTATGAACTTCCCGTTACTCTGCTTTCGTGTCCATGGACTTTTTTTGTGCAACAACACCATTTACCATTCTTGGCTGACATGAACTTCCACCCCCTCTTGGCCTTTCTCATTTGCATGACTTACGGGGTTTTTTTTTTTCATAATTATTAAAATGATTATACTGAAATAATCAATTTCGTAAATAAAATAATATTGTTTTTAAATAAAATAATATTGTCAAAAAATAGATTACTATATTAATACTATTTCATTATTATTGTACAAATATTAATACAAATGAAATAATATTAGAATATTACTATTTTGTTATTTCATTTACGAATTTGTTACAAATATTACTTTATTAGTATTGTACAAATATTAATATTACTTCATTAGTATTAGTATGTTACATTTTGTTACTTTATTTACGGACAATGTTACATTTTAAATGGTCATTTTACCGACTTGCGTGACATAGTTGGTTTCCAGGTGTTCCCATTACAAGATTGAATTAAGTGAGAAAGGTACCTGTATTACCTTCTACTATTTCCCAAGCAATAATTGATAAAGTCAGAATGTATTTCACATCAAAGTATTAGATAAAAAAAAAAAAAAAAGTATAACAAGATATGTGATTCCCCGAACACAAAGGGAAAAGAAAAAGATATATAAGATATTGGTTAAATGAGTATGAATTTGTAATATGTGGTCCTTCCTGTGGTGAAAAGAGATATATACATCCCAATTAGTATTCATTTCAAAACCAACTACATATCAAAATAAGGTGACAAGGACAAATCTATCTATTCTAAGATAGAAAGAATGGACTTGGAGTTTTGAATTCGAAGCTCTACAATAATTATATAATAATGATACTTGTTGAAAATATGTTCCATATACATAATTGAGTTCATTTCCTATCAACTTAGATTTTAATGGTAATATAATATGATACCCTAACACTGTCTGTAAGATTAAATCTTTTGATCCACATTTATTTTAAAGTAATTGTTTGACATATGTAAGATCGATCCTCAATTTCTTTCCTAATATACTGGCTCCTAATCATAATTAACACTTTCTAATTTTTTACTTTGACACTGCAAGTTTTTAGGACAAAACTCCAAATATACCCTAAAGAGCTTTCACTTTATTTCTTTCTAGTTTTGGGAGGCAATCCCAGTAAACTTTATAAAAAGCCTGCATTCTAGCTGTCCTACCGTTTCTGTAGTTGTTTTTAGTTTATTACTACCTAAAAAGTCCCCCAGGAGCATCTGTAGTGCATTCTGCAACATAAACAACAGAACCGCCACAAATATATATAGTATTATATTTTTGGTAACAAGAAACGCCATAAATATTCCTGTTTGGCTGTATACCCACATAGATATAAAATCCCAAATAGAACAGAAACCTTAAAACACTCAATGGAACCATAATCACTAATATAAAGCAGCATTAAGGTACAATTAATTAACTTATACATATCAGAGCCTCAGACATGTATAAAAAAAACTGTGTTGCTTAAACATGTTGGTATTTGATCTGAATGCTCCCAGGTAGATTATCACAGACAGAGCAACTAAAAATTCATAAAGAAACCAAAGGGTGATAATTAAAAGGATATAAAGATGTGGGAAAAACAGAGGATAATATAAATAAATAGAAGGAGACCCCTCATTTTTTTTTTTGGGTAAATGAAGGTGACCCCTCATGGAATGATAGAGGTGGGGACTGACCTCAAATATAAAATATAATGAATAATATTATAATGCATTGGCTGCGGCGCCTTATTAATTGGACCCCAAACATGAATCATGCTTTCACAATCCTAATATTTCCTGCAGACTACTGTCCCTGCTTCCTGCAATCTGCACATGACCACTAGATCCATCTAACATGCATGGATGTATTAATCAGTGCAATTTTTTCCTAAGCACAGTACCAGGGTGCTGTGAACAACAACTAGCCTGGTTAATCCTCTCTCTTTTTTATTATATTTTTTACTTTTTTGTCTATGGTGTCACAAATTTAAGCTTTTAAGCTAATTGTGTTTTAATAAGATAATCATTAACAAAGTAGTCTGACTATATTATGCAAGAATGTTTAGCAAAAAAGTGGGACTTTCAAGCAACTTTTAACTATTGAATAATATTGTTTTTTCTCATTTTTCTAAGATTTCAAACACAGGGAACAAGTTTTGAAACACTTAAAGGTGGTGAGCATACATACATTTGGAGTGTAAAGAGAAGATAGAGGAAACCAATTTTTTATTTTATTTTTGGGATGAAAGCATATTACTGTCCAGGTTTGTGAAGGCCCACTTCTTACTATAATATTAGCTCTGCCCATGTTGCTCTGATGTTCAAGATATAATTAAAATAAATCAAATTGCATAGGTCCTGCCTAGACAACTGTAAAAAATATATCAATATGCCTCAGAAGCTATATCACCTGGAAATTATGTACGCATGATAGATAAACTGCCAGTTGTAAAATGGGTTTGTAAGAAATGCTTGTCAGATAACAGGTTCTGGTGGCATTTACTAATGCCCTGTGCTAACCGCCTAAATCAACCAAGCTATGAGATACACGTGTCAAATGCAATTAACATATGTTTTGTACGGTCATTGCTACTATTTCAAAGTCTACAAATGGTGATAATTGTTTTTCTCAGTCACTAGGTTTCATATACTTGGCAGTTCTGTGCACAAAATATATAAAGGTTGTTTCTTATTGAAGCAATTATAAAGATATGCTGGAATAGTGCTGCTATGCATACCTGGTTTCTAAGCTGCTTCGTGATTGTGTAGTAGAATGCTATATCTGTGAAATCAAGAGGAAAAAAGAAAAAGAAAACACCAAGATGATAGAGTAGATGAGATTGCCATAGATATGCTAGAATAATAATGCAATGCAACTTGATCGCATGAAGTATGGCAGATAAGATACGGATCAAAAAGAGCATCAAAAAATTGGAAACTATCTAGATTTTCCAGTACAACTTGTTGAAAGTATAATTCCATCTAAGCATATCTGAATGTCTGCACAAGGTTACATCTTCAAAGTTTCCAAACATGATGAGTTAATAATTGTACCTTCTATAATCTGCAACTTCTCTGCCACCACAGGCAACATTTCCAGATCAAAACAGAAACAGAAAGACAAGGAGCAAAGGAAATTAATAAGACAAAACTTTTCTGAAGATTCTACGGCACATGGCTAAACGTTGCAAAGTACTAAGGATCATGTTTACAAACATCTACAAGTATAGGTGACTAGGTCCCAGAATAACAGTCTCCATGTCACAGAAAACCTCCAAACTGTACCTTCAGTACTAATACTACAAGGTGGAAAAACATAATAATGCTCTATAAAGTCATATTTTAAGTCATGACGAGCTGGAAGAGAAGGACTCGACAATTCATTGTATTGTTAAAGCTGCAACTGCATTATTTCATTTGAAGGATGGATAAAAAAAGATCTCCTTTTTATCTTTGTAAATTTTCAAATCTGAATCCAAACTTCACTAATCAGTCTTCGACCATAGGGAACAACAAAATCTTCCAACATATATTTCCACAATCTATAAATTATATTTTTTTTTCATTGATAATAAGCACAATTCCAGACAGCGTTACTGTGATCAGTAATCGATTTTCATCATTAACGAATTCATCAAGTATTTATCTCACAGAATATTACTAGGCTTGATTATTTATCACACCAGGATGGTTTTAAATGGTGTATACAGAGGAAAATTATACTGCACTAATAGCTTGAAACATCCCTCGATATCTAGAAAAATGCCTACTGAATGCAGTATTCCTAAGTCTAATTTGAGAAATAATCATTAACTTATTGTCCTCCAATAAGGCAAAAACTGTTACGAAATGGAAGGCCTTAATTTGAAATTTTTTGTTCCATCACCAGTAATCTCCACAGGAACACAAACCATTGGTGAAACGATGAAATCGGTTTATATCCCTTACAATAATCTCTCTCTCAAAAATATCTGAAGCAAAGTTCATAAACGTGTGACAGTCGCTACAGGTTCTCAGATTCTTCTTTATCCTAATTGGAGCTTTAGCTGGGAGGGTCAATAGTCCAAATGCAAGTGCTAGTTTCTCGCTGTGGTACCATAAGTCCTGTTCTTTAGATGTTCCCATATTATTATTTGCAAATTGGGTCTCAGCCATAAATCCTTTCTTCTTCATCAACTCCCTTAATCTTCTCAACATCTCATAAATCTCATCACTCCTAGAATTTGACCTGTCATGCACTGTAAACACGAAGGTTCTATTCTTAACATCAATCCAGCTACATCCAGGCTCCTTCCTTACCCCATTGACCCCCATTAACCTTCTCACCTCATCAGCTTCCTCCAACCTTCCTTTACGTGTATACATATTAGAAAGCAGCATATAATTTCCAGGATTATTTGGTTCCAACTCAAAAAGCCTCTCTGCTACTTCCCTTCCCATTTCAATATTGTCATACTTCATACAAGCCCCAAGCAGAGCTCCCCAAACTGAAGAGTTCGGTTTGATAGGCATTGTTTCTACAAACCTCCTAGCTTCATCCAACCGACCTGCACGCCCAAGCAAGTCAACCATGCAAGCATAGTGTTCACGGCCAGGGTTGATACCATGCACTTTGGTCATTGAATCAAAGTATGTAAAACCTTCTTCTATCCGCCTGGTATGGCTACAAGCTGACAGAGCAGAAACATAAGTGACATAATTAGGTTTCGTCCCCTCTTCAAGCATTTTCTCAAACAGCTCGATCACTTGATTTGCGCAACCATGTTGTTGGTAAGCTGCAAGCATAGCAGTCCAACAAACCACATTACGATCTTCAGTTTCATTGAACATTCTATAAGAATCATTCAGGCTACCACATTTTGCATACATTGTAATTAATGAACTTGAAATACAAGCACTCTTCGCAAAACCAGATTTTATTATTTGGTCATGTATTAAAGTCCCTTGATCAAGAGCTGCAAGACTAGCAGAAGCATTAAGGACAGAACAGTATGAAACCTCATCAGGTGATATAACTTCCCTTCTCATGACCCAAAAATAATTACAAGCATCCTCAAAATTGCCATTACAAACACACCCACTTACCATAACATTCCATGAAACAACATCTCTTTCTCCAATGGTCCAAAACAAATTAGCAGCATCAGCAAGCCACCCACATTTACAGTACATGTCCACCAGCGAGCTCTTCACATAAGTTAAGGTCAGCAAACCCTGTTTAAAACCAATCCCATGGACTTGTCTACCAAAATCCAGGGCACCCATATTGGCACAAGCAACCGACACACTCGAAAAGCTTACTTGATCGGGACTCACTTCACTCTCCCTATGAACCTCTCTAAAAAACTCAACAGCCTGATCATATAACTCATTCTGCAAGAAACCCACAATCATAGAATTCCAAGAAACAAGATTCCTCTCAGACATTTCATCAAACACCCTCTCAGCCAATGTCATATCGGAACACTTGGCATACATGTCGACCAAAGCACTGCAAACAAATACATGAGTGTCAAACCCATGTTTCCAAATCAAACAATGCAGCTGTTCACCGTGAACGATAATCACGGTATCAGCACAAGCAGGCAAAATTGCAGAGAAGGTGAAATGGTTGGGGAAGACACCTGAACACCTCATGTGGTTAAAGAAAGTCAAAGCTTCAAAGGGTCTATGGGAATGGGATAGCTGAGTAATGAGAGATGTCCAAGTGACAATGTTTTTAGGCACACCATGGGAAGCTGAGAACAAGAGCAAGCTCTGGTTGATAAGGCCGCATTTGGCATAGGAGTTGAGGAGGTTGTTAAAGAGGAAAGGAAGGAAAATACAAGTAGTGGGGATGAGCTGGGCATGAATTTGGGAAACATGTTTAAGGTTCTTGGTTTGAATGGTGGTGTTAAGGAGATGGTTGAGATGGGTAGGATTGGGAGCTGATGAGGTTTGGTAATAGTTTGCTCTGTGAAAAATCTTCAAGAAAGAAGAAGCTGCGTAGGGAGATGGATTGCTTTTGGCATTAGGAGGGAAGCACACAAATTTCATATTACAAAGTGATATAGCCCAAAGGCAAGCCTATGAGCTCATAAGCAATTTCACTTCTTTCATGTATACAATGCACCAATGCTTATAAGTTATGATTATTCCAACTTCCAATATTATGTGCCTATGTTTTATAACATATATTAAAAAAAATGTAAAATATTCAATTTTATTTATCAATATTTGAATGAATATTATTTTGCAAACAAATGGTGGACTTGCTACCAGAGTTATATGCTTGATTACCACTAACTCAAAAATCAATTTTTCCTTTTGCAAAGACTCAATAGCTTCTTTTTGTACAAAATGAACTCATAGCTTCTGCTATTTAAATCTATCACATTGTCTTTTTTTTTTCTTCTTTTTTTATATTGAAAATGTGAAGATTTGAATTTAAAACTTTTATCCAATAAAATGATAATTTTGTCATTGAATTGTTCTCGCAAGAACATCACATCATTTATATTATTTATAAGTGTATTATTTTACAACATTGAAATATAATGGAGCCTAATCATCCCAATATTAAGGGGGATTCTAAATTCCACAAACCTTTTTTCATTGTACACAAATTTATTTTCTAAAAATTTTAAATTACCCTTTTATGATATCTTGTTCTATTTTATGTGGAACTTGCATAAGTATTATCCGTTGTTTTTATAAGTTTTTTGTTGCAAGACTATTGGAAGATGCCAGAGGCCAAGTGGGTTCTGTAACGTGCGACTTATGATAGTTTTTCAATAGGTTTGCTGTTAAATTCTCTTTTTCTGTACGTTATTTTTCAATAATTTTGTTCGAAACCAAAAAAGTTTAGTTGATTAAACCACTCCAATCAAGTATAACTTAATTTAAAACAAATAAATAAAGTTTGTGTAATACCTATAACATTTGAGTGTACTCGTAGGCTCAGACTTAGTGTACACTTTAATTTTATTTATTTTTTTGATAATATAGT
>QANX01008009.1:0-14571 GCA_003254975.1 Ochetophila trinervis
CAAGCGAGTAAAATTCAACAAGGTGACACTAGTTCTGGCACTCATGACAAAGGAATGGCTACTTGGCCAGAAGAAGAAGATGTTGATAATCCATGGTGGGTAAAGAATCCTTCACGGAGACCCCACACCAAAATGGATTTTCCCAAATTTGAAGGAGGAGATCCTAGAGGTTGGATCCTGAAGGCAGAAAAATATTTTCGCTATTATCAAACAAGTGATGACCTTAAGGTTGATATTGCTGCCATGTATTTAGAGGGAGACGCCCTAGATTTGTTTGCCTGGATCAACAGTGAACGAACACTATTGTATTGGGAGGAGTTGGTGAAAGCACTTCAAGAGAACTATGGTCCCGCAGAATTTCAAAATCCTGACGAGCATCTTTGTAATATCCGGCAGACAAGGAGTATACAGGAATACCGTCAAGAATTCGCCAAGCGTGCTGCCCGCGTTCAGAATTGGCCAGAACATTGCCTCTTGGGTGTATTTCTCAGTGGATTAAAAGAAGATCTGAAGGTGGATGTTCGTATCCACAAACCGAGAACTGTTTATAAGGCTATGAGTTTAGCCCTTGAATTTGAAGCAAAAACAGGCCCATTTCGTGCATCCAAGGAGCCCAATCCAGCTACAGCCCTTAGGCCTGGTTTTTCCACCCCTTGGTCTCCACGTGAGATAGCTGTGACACCAACAAGACAGCAGCCTCTTCCATGCAACACCCTACCAACCCAGCCACGGAATTGGGATGCTGATCGTCAATCTCGATTCCAGAACGGTCTATGTTTTTGTTGCAATGAAAAATTTGCTCTCGGCCATCGCTGTAAGCCATCCTCTTTCTCACTCCTAGAGCTCCAAGATGGCGACGCCACTCCAGAAGAAAATGAAGAATTCAGACAAGAAGAGGACACTATTTCAGCCGATTTGGCTGAAATTTCTCTTCATGCCATTATGGGCAAAACTTCAGGTACCACTATGAAACTCCATGGTAGTATTGGCGTGAGACAGGTGATAATCCTTGTGGATAGTGGTTCTACTCACAATTTCATTGCTAATAACATCGTCGAGGAGTTAGAGCTACCTGTGCAGCAAATTTCTCCTTTTGGCGTGCAAATTGGGAATGGTGATGTTATACGTTGCAATCGGGTGTGCAAACAATTGCCTGTTCAGTTGCAGGATCTCACAATCACACAAGACTACTATCCTTTTGCGATTGGTGGTGCAGATTTGGTCTTAGGAATTAAGTGGCTGGCTTCCCTCAACACCGTTCAGGCCAATTGGAACGAGATGTTTATGATTTTCACTTTGCAAGGGAAGCGTTACAAGTTGCAGGGTGTTCGCTCAGCCAATACTGCAAATGCTTCTTTCCAAACTTTCAATAAAATGACCGATTTCCAAGGTAATTTTTCTCTCTTTTCCGTCCCTTTGCAGAAACTTTTACATGAATTTGATTCTGTCTTTGTTGAGCCCACTACCCTACCACCATTCCGTTCCCATTCACATGCTGTTCATCTTTTACCAACTTCCAAACCACCCAATCTTCGGCCATACCGTTACCCCCACAGTCAAAAAACAGAGATTGAGACTCAGGTGGCTTCTTTACTAAATTTGGGTTTCATCCGTCCTAGCTCAAGTCCTTTTGCTAGCCCGGTATTATTAGTAAAGAAAAAAGATGATTCTTGGAGATTCTGTGTGGATTATAGGGGGCTTAATCAAATTACCATTCCAGACAAATACCCCATTCCCAACATTGACGAGTTGTTGGACGAATTACATGGAGCTATAATATTTTCGAAAATAGATCTTCGCTCCGGTTACCACCAGATTCGTGTCCAACCTGCAGATATACATAAAACTGCTTTCCGGACCCATTCTGGGCATTATGAATTTCTTGTAATGCCTTTTGGCCTCATCAATGCTCCTTCTACTTTTCAGGCCGCAATGAATGACCTTTTCCGTCCATATCTCCGCAAATTTATTCTTGTATTTTTTGATGACATCTTAGTCTATAGCCCGAGCCTCCATCAACACCTCAATCACCTTCAAATTGCCCTTCACCTCCTTTCTACCAATTTGTTCTATGCAAACCCCAAAAAGTGCTTGTTTGGCCAGTCGCAGATTGGTTTCCTTGGACATGTGGTATCGCAAGAAGGAGTAGCAGTGGATCCTGACAAAATTTCAGCCATTATGGACTGGCCATTGCCCAAGAATGTGAAGGAACTTCGAGGATTTCTGGGGATCACAGGATATTATAGGAGATTTGTTCAGCGTTATGGCTTCCTCGCTCGTCCTCTGACTGAATTGACAAAAAAAGATGGTTTTCAGTGGACTCCTAAGGCTCAAGCAGCATTTCAGCTTCTCAAAGAGGCGTTAACTACTGTTCTTGTGCTACGTTTACCAGATTTCACCCAACCTTTTACCGTCGAGTGTGATGCTTCCGCTGATGGGGTAGGAGCAATTTTGCTACAACAGGGTCATCCGCTTGCCTATTTTAGTAAGGGGCTTTCATTTTCTAATCGGATCAAATCTGTTTATGATCGTGAATTATTAGCTTTGGTTCTTGCTTTACAAAAGTGGAAACACTATCTTTTGGGTCAGAAATTTTTTGTTAAGACTGACCATTGCAGTTTGAAATACCTTCTGCATCAACGAGTGTCCACCAGTGAACAGCAACGCCTTTTGATGAAACTTTTACCATATGATTTTACCATTATCTACAAGGTGGGTAGCGACAATAACTGGGCTGATGCTCTGTCTAGACGTCCTCAACATGCTGATTTTTTGGCTCTTGCGATACCAGTTTCTTTAGATTTTGGAACTCTACAAGAAGCGCTTGCATCGGACTCTTACACTAAGCAAATTATCGATCAGATCATCCAAGATCCGACTTCTCACCCAGAATTTCAATTGGCAGCGAACCATCTCTACTATAAGTCTCGGTTAGTCATTCCTGACTATCCCCAGCTAAAGGAAAAAATATTATCTAAGGCACATGATACTCCTACAGGGGGCCATGGTGGATTTTTAAAAACCATGAAAAAGGTCACTGCAAATTTTTTCTGGCCTCATTTGAAACGGGATGTGAAGCTTTTTGTTCAGAATTGTTTGATTTGTCAGCAAAACAAATATCAAACTCTTGTTCCAGATGGTTTGTTGCAGCCTTTGCCAATTCCAGAGAGGGTTTGGGAGGATATTTCTCTTGATTTTATTGTGGGTCTTCCCTCTTCTGGGGGTGTTGACACTATACTCGTTGTAGTGGATCGATTTAGCAAATATTGCCATTTTATTGCTTTATCTCATCCTTTTACTGCCAAGACAGTGGCTGCTTTGTTTTGTAGGGAGATTGTTCTCTTACACGGCATACCCCGGTCAATTCTTTCTGATCGAGATGTAATTTTTCTGAGTGCTTTTGGCAGGAGCTCTTTCGTCTTAGTCGCACACGCCTTCGTATGGGTACAGCCTATCACCCACAATCTGTTGGTCAGACCGAGGTTGTCAATCGTTGTCTTGAGGCTTATTTGCGATGTTTTGCGGATGAACAGCCCAAGTCATGGTCTCGTTTTTTAGCTTGGGCTGAATATTCATTCAATACCGGTTTCCATTCTGCCTCCCACATGACTCCTTTCCAGATTGTTTATGGTCGGGAACCACCAGCTTTACATCCTTTTGTTTCCGGTGAGACCAAGATTGCTGAATTAGAAGAACAACTACTTGCCCGAGATGAGATGCTGAAGGTTTTACGTGTCAATCTATTGAAAGCTCAGTCTCGAATGAAAGCTCAAGCCGATTTGAAGAGGCGTGAATTATCTTTTGAAGTAGGTGACGCTGTTTTCCTCCGTGTGCAACCTTATAGACAAAAGTCTCTAGCTAAACGACTGTGTGAGAAACTTTCTCCTAGATTCTTTGGTCCTTATACTGTTGTAAGAAAGGTCGGCTCGGTTGCTTATGAGTTGGCACTCCCTCATTCTTCCAAGGTCCATCCAATATTTCACGTGTCTTTACTGCGACCTGCTAAGGGAAATTTAATTGTCTCTCAGCCCCCGCCTCTACCTATTAATGCTGATTGGGAATTTGAGGTGGAACCAGACAAGATTCTAGCCCATCGTTGGGAGGACATTAGTGGTCATCTTTCTCTTGAACTTTTGGTCCAGTGGCGTCACCGTCCTTTTGAAGAAGCTAGTTGGGAATCATATGATCTCCTTGCTGCGCAGTTTCCTCTGTTTCGCCTTGAGGACAAGACAAAATTTCAGGAGGGGTGTACTGATAGGGTGCCTCCTATTCGCACTTATTTCCGGAGAAGACATGGGAGGCCACGTGTGCCACTTCCCCCACTATCTTAATAATGGCTTTGCTATTAATGGCTTTACCATTAATTTCGTAACAGCCACTTCCTCACTTCCCCCACTATCTTAATAATGGCTTTGCTACTAATGGCTTTACCATTAATTTCGTAACAGCCACTTCCTCACTTTCTCCACTATCTTAGTAATGGCTTTACTATTAATTTATTTTCAGTAGAGTATTTGGTTATAAATATTGAGCTGGAAGATTTCTTCTGGCAGACTGGATTATATGTATGTGTAATTGGAGCATAGTCCTCTCCACACGGACTGGTTTATTAGAGTGTTTGTGTTTAAGATTCTTGCACTTTGTTCTCTAATATATTTCCTAATTTCCTATATCTTCCTGAATTTTCTGGGCTTTATCAGAGTTTTTTTTCTTTATAACCCTTCCTATGCATCAAGACATTCATATATACTATACTAGTCAAGGATATATATATGTGTGTGTGTGTGTGTGTGTGTGTGATGTAGTTACACATATATTGAGGATTTATGAAATATGGTACAACTTGATTTGCTGTGGTGCAGTTACTCAAACAGAGCAGATGATGCCACTGAAGTTTTGGCGGAGGTCAGAGGCCAGGGAGGTATTAATCTAATAATAACATATAATTCCTAATTTCCTATATCTTCCTGAATTTTCTGGGCTTTATCAAACAAGCTTTCTGGTCTCAATTTGGTTGTGTTTGATATATACAAACCTCTCATCAACCTTGTCACAAAGCCTGCTGAAAATGGTAGTCCTTTTTTCCCCTGTCTTTTACTTAATTTGCTCAATTTTGTAGCAGTAAATTCCATATAGATATTTAGGTGATCCAGAGAAGGAACTAATAAAGTTGCAGGGTTCTTTGAGGCAAGGAGAGCTTGTTGTGGTACAGGACTGGTAGAAACATCAATACTTTGCAATGCCAAGTCAGCAGGAACATGTGCAAATGCATCAGAATATGTATTCTGGGATGGGTGTCATCCTTCTGAGGCTGCCAACAAAATCTTAGCTGATGATTTGCTCAACTCTGGAATTTCCCTCATCTTTTAAAAAAAATCATCTTTTTAATTTAAGTAATTAAAGATGCATATTAGCAAATGTGTTTGTGAAGAAAGACTTGGACTATTCTGTTTGTTGCTGTATTAATGGCTTGTTTTATCAGATTATGCGGGACAATGAAATAAGAGAGCCAAATAGAGATGTATTTTTTTTTTCCTGGAACAAAAAAAAAATAAATAAATAAATCAAATCCTTCTTTGAACCATGCATTATATATATATGGTTTATGAATAAGTATAAATAAAATGTAAACTTTTTTTTTCTTTTTTCTTGAAGTTAATCCTTCAAGTAAATAAAATTAATATAAAATTACAATTTCTACTTGAAAATTCTAAAATAATCTAAATCTTATCTTTATAATAGAAAGTTAATGTAACTTTTTTCCAAATTTTTTTTATAATAAGGATTGCATTAAAGCATAAAAACACATCCAAAAGGAGGGAAACAAAGATTACATCAGTACAGCGCTTCCAACCTTAGCAAAATCAGCTATGTGAGGAATATATATATATATATATATATATAAACTCCATCCATTGCTCTGCAGCTGTTGACGTTTGAAACTCTCAAAATCAAATAGAATCTTAATTTCTCTTTATTTTAACCTTTTTTTTTNAAAATAAGTAATTTTAAAGCAATTAATTTAATTAATTAAATTTTTATATTTAATGATGTTATATTTTTTATTAAATTATTTTTTATTAATTATAAATATTATTAATTATTAAATTTTTATATACAATAAAAATTTAGTTAATAAATTTGATAGTAAAATGTTGCCGTTGTAAAAATTGTAAAGGTTGGAATTGTAATAAAGGCAAAACTTAATGGGTGCAGATGGAATTATACAATTGACCCGCCAAAACAACAATTTTCCTAGCCGCCAAACACACATTATCGACGAGTTTTTGATTTGTATTTGGATTAAAATGGGTTTGGGGTAGGAAAACGAAAGAGGGGGATGGATTACAGCTTAGCAGCTTTGAAATTGATGTGCTTCCAATTGAAAGACGCCCGAGAAACCCCCTCTCAGAACGCCTTGACTCTCGGTGGAATTCTCTTCCAGCGAGCCTGGTTGCAGGGCATTTTGGTCAATGTCTCCCCCGACGGTGACCGCTTGCTTCTCGACGATGCCACCGGCGTCGTCGAGCTCCACCTCTCCGCCGACTTCCGTCTCCGTCATTGGGATATCGGTAATACCCACTTCGTTTGCATTATGCTGTATTACCCACTCTCTCTCTCTCTCTCTGAAACTTTCTCTGTGTGTATGTGTGTGATTCGCAGGAATGTATGTTATGGTGGTTGGAGGGTATGTTGTCCGTACGGGTGAACCACCCATGATCAAGGTATCCTCAAACCAAAAAAGATATTTGAAAATAATTATCAATTTTTGATGAATTATATGTTGTTATGAATCTGTATTCTCTGTGTATTTAATGCAGATAAAGTGTAAAATCTTTGATTATTTTTTTCTCTTTGTGAAACTTGGTTTTTTGTTGTTTTTCTGCTGCAAAATTGACATTTCTGATTTTAGCACTTATATAGATGGAAGATTTTGCATGGAGTTGGTTGTCATAAAATTTAAGCCTATAGGGGGTTTAATGTGATTCAATTTGGGACAAATGGTTGGTCAGAGAATCATTCTCACACTTCGGGTAAACTTAGAAATCTTGAAACTTCTGTGGATGAAATCAATGGAAATATCAATGCTTGCTTAGATTTTGAAGTTTAAGCTCATATTTTAATTGTGCAAACACTTTTTAACTCTCATCTCTGTATCAATTTTTTTTTTCTGCTCTTCTAAATTCCCTGGTGGTTTTAGTTATGCCATTTCATTTGCATCCCTTTTGCAACTTGTGCATGCAATGCTGCGGTTGAGTCCTTGGATTTGCAATCACCACACCCTTTTGACAATGTTTAAACTTGAGATTAATTAAGATCATACGAAACACTCCCAGTTCATAGTTTTGTTGTGTTTTGTGTTTTTTGTGTGTGTGTTTTCTGCTTCTGTTTGTGGACACAGCAAAGCTTTCGAATTTACATGTTTACACATGGATTTTCCATTATTTCTGAATTTCAGGTTCACAAGATTGTAGATCTTTCACAATTTCCTGATAGAGAGTCTATGTGGTATCTTGAAGTTATTGAGGCATATAAATTGTTTTATGAGCCGTTAATTGAAGAATTTGTATGATTCCCACTTGGATCATTCCAGTTCCAGCAGAAGTGGCAGAGAGCTCAGTACCTTAAGGAGATTTTTTTACATTTTAATCTCTTCCATTGATAGATACTTTCTGACATATGAGTTTGTTTGCCTCTTCATCATGTGATTATCATATGCTGATTAACTTCTTACTTGCACCACAAATCAAGCCAGGGCTGTGAATCTTAAGGGGAGGATTGAACAGCAATGTTAAGCTTATATAGACCATCTGAAGTTTATTAGCATGCCAAAAAATATCTATAAATTTCGGATTTGTTAAGATACAATATATATTTTTAAGGCTAATTGGATCCGTGTACCCTACTTTTTGCCTCGTCCAAAGCATAGCTTTCCCAGTTTGTTATCCATTGAATTTATGCATATATTGTGAATTTATGCATAGATTGAATTTTAACAGCAAAAGTACATACAAACATTGGAGGCCCAAATTTCATGTATTACCAAAAAAACCAACTAGGTCACATCAAAAGTTAAAATTTAAAATCTGATTTTAAAAAGTCAGGTTGTCTTGACACAAGCCTCACTGATATTTATATATATCTTCTTACACGATTCCAGCATTGTACAAACACCCGTAATCAAAGCGCTGATGCCCTAGAGTGCTTTTGAGTTTATTATTCTCTTCCATTTCTGCAAGCTAGGTAACTTCTTTGTGGTTCATTTCTGTCAAGTGGCTGGTGGGGTGGCACTCAGTTCCATTCCCATCCCAACCCGATAGCGCTATATTCCATATTTAGCCACCATAAAACATGAGAGTGGGTTGCATTAGGTTGGCAAAGAGTATCATACCAGACCTTTTCAAGGAATTTCATACAATTACCTAATGGATACTAAGAGTCAGTTAATTTAGTCCTCTGGCTATCAATTTGGTTCTCATGGTGGGACTTGTGGCTTCTTGGGATGTCATCCAGACAGCTGATGTTTGACTTTCTTTTCCCAGAATCCAGATTATCCTTCTCAATACATCAATTGTGGTCTTTTAAGCACTTTCATGAGAAGCTTTAGGGGGGAAGGATCTGAAAGAAACAAACAAGGCATTTAAAAATAAAAATCAGTTTAAGAAGCAAGATCTAGCACAGAATCTGCAATAGAGTATATATTAGATACAAGAACATAAATTTAAAATTACTTCCAAATGGTATATTTAGTGCAGTATAAGTATAATAGATCAAAAACATTGAAACATTGCAACAAATAAGATGTGGTTAAGGGTGAAGAAGCAAAAACTTACTCGAGATGCTTCTGACAGCAATCCAACAATTTACCAATATCTACACCATTTGCATGATCTTCACCATTCACATAATTCTTTCCAGCATGATCGTTTGAGGCAGTCCACTGATTTAAAATGCTGCATATCCTTCTAAGCTGTGCCAAATTAAAGGGAACAAAGGCATTGCATTTATTTGGATTTGATTAAAATTGTGAAAACTACCTAATGCAGGTAATTAAGTTCAACATATCTCACTTATGGCATTGTTGATGCAAGTTCAACAAAGTCATAAAAGAGGATACAGATGTAGTTCTAGCATTTGCTTGTGGGCCATCCAATTGGTTGTCAAGAAGATCATCTTCAATCAGATCGCATTTTCTTGATAGAATTATAACATACTGTTGTAGAGTTGATGGACTCATTTCACTTTCCTGAACTCGAAACAGTAACCTTGCCATGATGTTCCATATTGCACTTCGAGCTTCTAATTCATCCGAAGCAAAAGGAAATATATCAAGTAGACCCTGCAAGAAACTCAAATCTGAATGGATCCAAAACGTCACTTCTCTTTCAAAAGGAGTTCGATAAATAATCCAAAAAAGTATGAAATATCACAACATTATATTTACACACACACACACGTGTGTGTGTGTGTGTGTGTGCATATTATAAACATTTACATGTATGTAATTGTATATGCATGTGTGTATATATAGAAAAATTACCATATACTATCTCTGAAGCTAAATCGGAGACATCAGAAAGAATATTAGCAATTAGAACTGCAGCAGTAACACAAGAGCTTGCAACCTACAGAACAAGAGTTGCCATAAGATAAAAGTCTAGAACTTCTCAGAACTGAGTATGAAACTAGATAAAAATTTGTAGAGCACATAGTATTATACTTTTAGAACAAAATTTGACCTTGATGCTCTTCACATTTATTAATATTCTTACCATGAGAAGAAGCCTAATAACACTTGGTTGTCAACTTCACTTCCCTTCAGTTAAAGTATTAATATCTAGCTATCTTACAGACAATCATGTTAAAGGGCACAAGACCCATGCAGCTTTCAGAAGAAACTTTGTTTTCTATGCATCAACATGCTTAATTGCAGCTGCTTAAACAAAGAATCGAAGATGAGCTAAACACAGTCAATAATTAATGTTACTGTTAAGAAAATCCACTAGCCAATGGACTTGGAGACCCCATCCAAACATTGAACCATTACATCATGTAAATATTTTCTTATTAAGATAAATTCAAAAAACAGGCAACTCAAATAGGTTGGAACTTTGATTCATATAAAACTTCCATAATAGTTGCTAGTTTTCCTAAGGGGCAGATAATTCCTAAACTTCATAAAAGCTATCAATTATGAATTCTTAGAATTGAAATTTAAAAGTTCACTAGAAAAGGTGAAATAAAACAGCAGCTCCAGAATTTTAGTAAATAAGTACTGAATCTGTACTGTAAACAAAAAATCCATAGTCCAGAGTTTCAAGGGAGATACATTGTACCTCTCCTTTATCAGGGAGTTTGATCAGGTCTAAAACTGCTTGAAAAAGTTCCTTGTTTGAAGATATTTCTTGAGAATAGCCATCCATGACAGAAAGAGCTTCAACAGCACGAAGAATTACATCGAGAATCAAGAACCTAAAATTGTACAATATTACAATGAATATTTATTTATTGCTTTCATTTAACAATAAATATACAACTTCCAATGTAACTCCACAAATTTTATTTTTCTTTTTGGATGTAAATTCACAAATTATATGGACAGAAAAACAATAGAATAAATGAAATGGAAGACATGTAAAAAAAATAAATTAATAATGGACTAAATCATAATGATTTATGAAAAAAGCCAAAGTAAAGAACAAAAATAAAAAGGTTTCTGCAGGACTTATCTAATAAATTTCACTCTTATTTTTTAAAATCTGTTGAAGATGCTCTTTATTTGACAAAAGATACTCTCTATTTTAAAGAGAGTTATTGGAAATACTCTAAGTTCTATAGAAATACATTAACATCAATTACTTAATTAATTTAACATTCAAATCTCTTCTGATTTCTTAAAACGTAATTATTTCAGCATTGAAAAAGTAGATTACAGGCACACCTTTCGGGTACTCTTTCACTCATTAGCGTTCTGATCTCGGAAGCTAATAGACTCGTCAATAGACTTGGTAAACCCAGCCTCACCAAAGTTGGAAGGAGAATATGAACAATTTCCTGCAAACTCTCAATGATGGCTAGTAATAACTCAACACTCTGTTCAAGAACAAAGATAATTAGACAACAATTAGTAATTTAAGATTTTTAACTCAGAAAAACTACCATATTTTTATAAGTAAGAACTGCATAAATCTTATTATTACCTTCTCTACAAGTCTTGAATTTAAGCTATTCTCGGCAATCCATAAAACACGGCACAGAATATGTTCAGACTGCAATGCTGCAGCCCAAGTAGTACATTCACTACCTTGAATGCCCAAATTTAACAACCTGTGACAGAAGATTCATCATAAATGCATAAAGCATGAGACTAGTAAAATAGATGATATCTAAAGACATCTTATATGTATGTCAAATGTCAAACAACATTAATAGCATAAGTATAGCCTTGGGAATCTTTATAATTTCATAGCTTAAAATCTAACAAAAATAAATTGAAATAACAACGATGAGTAGACCTATGGAAGTGTTGTAAACCAAGAGTGCAACAAAATAGGCCAAAACATCAGATACGATGAGAATGGATGAAAATGAGAAAGATCAAAAGCTAATAATTGGCTTACAAAAGAGTAATCCTGTCATTTAACACCGTAAAATTTATGGTCATGGCCACTGGAGAATAAATACAATGGTTACTGAAAAATATTTTGTTCCAAGACCCAGTGTAAAAAATAAAATAATAAATACTCTCAAGAGATAATTATATTTCTTGCAGTCAAAGTATATACCTTATGGGGAAGAAAGACTAGATAATTATAACTCCAAAATACATAAAATAGCATATTGGCATGGTTTATATTAAATTAACACAATTTATGATAATAAAAAGCCAAAAACTGGAAGGAAAAATTAAAGGCCAAGCCAAATACCTGCATACTTCACATAGACATTGTGCATCATCTAAAAACAGTTGATCCACAATCAATTCGAGCAATCCATCTGTAGAGACTAAACTTTTAATGAGAGCTTCATGGCAGGCTAGGTTTCCCATAATTCCAAGGCTAATCTCCTGGAATACCAAAAGTAATAATAGCCACATGCATCAAATCTTTAAGCACATGGAGTTGCCAATTCGTCTACTTTTTTTTTTCTAAAAATCAAGTTACGTAAAAACTAAAAAGACATATTAATAATAGGGCAAGGATATGAAAGAAAGATACAGGAGAGGAAATTGGCTTACTTTAGCTCGGATAGATTGGGAAACCATAAGATTTGCTTTTAGCACTTCCAGGATGAGGTTTTCCACCTGCACGTAAATATTGATGTAATAGTTTAGACTTTAGAAACGACCAGATTACATCTACAACTAGAACAAGTTTAAACCATAATTCAATTTCCATGTAACCTCAATATTGGGTCCCTTGCACATAAGCTTTTTCCTTTTCAATTAGAAGTTTAATTGTTGTCAATAGATTTTGCATGCATACAAAAAATAAGGGCAAGGAGGAGCAAAACCCCTCTCAAGAGGTAAAGTAAGTTTTGTCGCTCTAATTATTTAAATACTAATTATCAAAATTGATGTATTCCCAGATAAATATGAATTATTAATACAACATAGGACTAGGAGGAAAGGTCTGAGTTTGCAACGGAAAAATAAACATAAAAGATGTTTTAAAAAAAAAAAAGCGGAGCGTTACACAAAATTAAAGCCACAACAAATTGAATTTCCACAGCGTCTACAAATCCCTTCAACATCACTTTATACACATTCTTGCAAAATGATTTTGATAGAATCATAACTGGAAATAATTATGAATTATTGGCTTAAACTTTGCAATTTCAAGAACTATCAAAATAACAAAAAGAGACAATGACAGATAGTGAAAAATATCAACTACCATTAGTTCAGCATGAGTTTTAGAGGCAGCAAGATCCCATAAAATGCAACCATACTCTTCCCAAACCTCTTCTCTCACAGATACATCGTGACCAGGATGCTCAACTTCATTAAATGAATTTTTACTTTCACTTTCTCCAGGAGCAGAATTATAAACATCAACAAAGTCCATACTCCCAGACACGTTTCTCGAAGAACACCAATCACTCTCTGTAGATTCACTTTCTTCCCCGTTGTCAATGTTTGATCCTCGAGTGTGGACACCGCACACACCATTATGCAACTTATGAGTAGCAGTTGCACCAGTTGGTAATAGTTTCCGAATTAAAGAGATGACATAACTAGGATCCACAGTCGTTGTGATGTCAAATAACTGCAATATGATATTTTAAAAAATAAATTAACATCTCCAGTATGATACTTTGTCCAGTCAACTTTCACATAATTTATAAACTTTTCAAAATTATTATGCATATTAAATCCTTATCATGGACACATTAACTTCTTTCATTTTTTTTGTTTTTTCCCTTTTAAGTAAGAGCCATACCTATGGTAAGTGCTAGCATCATTTTCTAATCAAGCCTCAACACCCCATTAATAAAAAATAAAAAAATAAAAATAAAAAGAAGCAAAAGGAAAAAAATAATAATAATCAAAACTATGAGAAAATAGCACGCATAGGCATGGTTACAATGAATTTATTGAACTAAATTACAATTGAATATTGCTGCATACGCAGTAAAGTTAATCATCATACGTATGTTATTCAATTTTCACAAGAAGTGAACTCCAACTTCAAGAACAAAAAAATATCACCACCCAGAAAAAAAAAAAATTAATAACTGGAAGAAAAATAAATCAAAATGATACCCATATTTATAGTCAAAAGAGGTGCAACGGGTTCTCTGCAAAATCCAAAAATAGACTTTGCATACCTCATCGGGCGGAGCATAAGGATTATGGGCAGGCGGGTCGTGATTTTCGACTTCCGGTTCGTGTACTTCTTCTTCTTCTTCTTCTAAAAGAACTAATTCTGGGTCGACCGCCATAAGCGCCAATCGAGGTGAATCAGTAGTAGTTTTGCTTATGTTCGAACTGTCTGGGACTCTGGCTTAGGTTTCCCTCTACTTTTAAAAGTAGGTTTCATTTGCTGATGTTCTTCCAAAACCTTAAACTCCGATAGGATAGTTCTGCCTAACAAAAAGTAGGTTATTTACGAGGAGAATTTACAAATAAAATTTTACTTTTAATATTTAATAAATTTTTAAAAAATATTATTTTTTATAGATAATATTATAAAATTCATAATAAATAGTTTATAATAAAATAATATTTTTTAAAATTTTATTAAACTCCAACACTTTTAAATTTTTTTATTCCAATCTAGATGGTATAGAAATGCTTATTCATCCAATTTTAAAAAAGAATAAAATAGATATTATATTTAATTATTATATTGAATCAGATTTAATGTTTGAGTTTATAAAATTTGATAAAAATTAATTATAAAATTAAATTTTAAAGTTATTTATATATTTTTAGTATATAATAATCAATATATATTTAAATGTATTATAAATATTGTAAAGATATTTATATATTTTTTTCTATTTTTAAAAAAAAATAAAAATAAAAAAGGAAAAGGAAAAAGATAATCTTATTTATTTTTTGGTAAT
>QANX01008009.1:15009-57401 GCA_003254975.1 Ochetophila trinervis
CCCCCCCCCCCCCCCCCCCCATATACATGTTATGTTCTCGGCCGAAGTCTCTTGCGTTTTTGTTAAATTCGAATTGTAATCTTTCCTTTTTTGGAATATATGTAGGTAGATTATACGCAATGGAACGAGGGTTGAAGATCCCTCAGAACGAGCGTACTAAGACCACCAATTCCCTCCTTGTTTCTCTCATGAACCAGCTTGAAAAGGTGCTTTTTGTTTTCTTCTAAATTTATTGGTTTTGGTAGATTTTTTTAGATGAAATTCTTTGTTTTGAAAGGTGGGAATTTATTTGATTTCCTCGATCGTCCATGTCTTTTTTTTTTTTTTTTTTTTNTTTTTTTTTTCCTGAAATAAGAAAGATGTGCATACACACGGTCTTGTATTTTTCCCAAATTAGATTTGATATGCAATTTTTTTTTAGATGCACCAGTACTTAGGCTGCGGTTGACCATCTGATTGTCAGTTGCCTAATCTGATTGTGTGCCAAAAAGATTTTGGGATCCGCTTTGCAGCCGAAACGATAATGTGTTTCTGCTGCCTGTAATGCCCTTACATTGTTTATTTATGTTTTCCTCGGTTGTGAAGTAGGGGTCAATCTTGAAAGAACAAGAAGATATCTTTTCTATTTGATGTTTCCTAGTGCCAGTGAACAGAGTTTGAACAGGAACGTGGTAAGAAATTTGAGCGTCCTTTTTATCAAGGTCTATTTCTTTTACAGGATAAGAAGTCCCTGAAGTTGGGGCCTGAAGATTATCTGTATGTGGAGGGATTTGCCTCAAATGTGTTTGCAAAGGCAGACAAGCAAGATCGTTCTGGACGAGCAGATTTGTATGTCAGATTATTTTTCTTAGTTATTATAATAATTTTGAAATTGGATTTTGAGTTTATGTTTTGAATGCTTGCATTCAGTTTTTTTTTTTTTCCTTTTGCTGTTTTTGGTATCCACAGATGCTAACAGGTATGAGGCACTTGTGAAAGTAGATCATGTCATGAGTATTTATGTTTGTCATTCATGCATCAGATGTCCTATATTCCCACAAGTAAATGGTCAATATATGGATTTAAAAATTTATGCTGTTTGGTCTTATTAATAAAAAAATAAAATTAGGCTGTTCGTGATTAATTTAGACATAAAGGAAAATGACATGCAAAATGCATTCAACATACGCTATGTTATTTTCTTTGTGGTGTTTTATGTTTGCATTTTTGGATGTTAGATTCCTCTAAACAGTTTGAAACCTAGCTATGACTCATCAGTCATCAGTACCTGATCATGAAAATGATCCCACTGAACTAAAAATATTACATGCATTGAATGATGGGTGCTGACAGAATTTACGAGTTGCTCATGTTAGATGTGTTATATATTTTCTTTAGAAGTTGGTGTTTGTCTGTGGCTTAGGAGTCTGTTCTTCTGATCTTTTTTACAGGAATACTGCGAAAACATTCTATGCTGCAAGCATTTTCTTTGAGATTCTTAATCAGTTTGGTGTACTTCAGCCTGATGTGAGTTTCTGATCATGTTCTATACTGCTTAATTGAAGCTTTTTCGTTCTGCTTTAACTCTTAGGATTTAGACAATCTTATGTTCAATGACTTTGGCTCGTACAATCTTGTTATGATTATAAATGTTATTATTAACGAGGAGATCATACACAGCTAGCTTTTTGGGTGGTTAAGGCTTTTATGTTCTTTTGCAGCTTGAGCAGAAACAGAAGTATGCAGTTTGGAAAGCAGCAGATATAAGGAAAGCTTTGAAAGAAGGAAGGAAACCTATTGCAGGCCCTCCTTCTGGTGATGATGATCTATCAGTTCCATCAACTACAACTATCAGTGCTTATGTATGGTTCTTAACTTGACAGTTGTTACTGTTGAACGTATTGATAATATAAAAATGTGGGCTTCTCATAGAATTATCTGATATAATCAGTTTTCATGAATCCATGTATGGATGTGTGTTTTTACTAACAGGAACAAAGTGATATAGGGCTCATATAATCCATATTAAGTAGCTTAGTAGTTCACCCTGGATTATGCAGTGGATCACATTAGTTTTAAGCAGTTTAGAAAAAGGGTTTCTCTTAGAATTATTCACAATTATTTTTGAAGTAATTCATATATGGAGGTCTATGTATTCACTATTCATATTGAGCTGATCGCCATTCTAGTTCTTTAATTTGGGGCAGAGGTTTGTATGGGATGTCTATAGAAAAATATATACAATTATATTATATCTCCACCTCTTACCTCTAAACTCACTTCAATTGAGTGGAATAAGCTTGTTGATTGTTGGCAGCTTGGTGGCCAGTTATTTAATTTGTTAGTTTTTTTATGTAGCACTACATGGCCTTGTATTTGAACATGAGGATTGAGATCAACCTCAATATTTCTAGTTGGTCTGATTCAAAATAATATGTGATGATACTGGACATGTGCTACTCTGGTTATAACATATTTGCATACAACATGGTTTAGGAAGTAGTTTAATTATAATCATGTAATTCTACTAGTTTACAAAGTCATTAGAAAGGCAATTTTTCATCTGAAAATCTTCAATTGTTTCTATCTCTGCAGGATGTTGGGCCAAGTGAATCTACTTTTAACAATTCCAAGCCAGAATCTGGTCTATCACCCCACTCTTATGACACGGTTAACAGTCAAAATTCTACTAGCATTCAACCACCATCTCAATTTCACGATGAGGTGAACAACCAGCATTCTACAAACATCCAACCGTCATTTCAGTATCATGATAAATTCAATGACAAGCATTCAGCACTTAGTCCACCAACACAGCAGTTCGATGATGAAGTCAGTAACCACCATTCTACAAACTTTCCACCAACTCTTCCATCTTACCCTACTGCTGGTTATACTTCCCATGATTTCCATCCACCTCCTCCAGCGACTAGATCAGACAGCTTTGATTATTCTCAGCCATACCACCATCAATCCTATCCACAGGAACCCCAACAGCATTTGCCTCATAATTATCCTCCACATGAAACTAATTCTTTCCCATATACTCATTTCCAATCTTATCCAAGTTTTACGGAAAGTAGTCTTCCAGCTGTTCCATCTCAGTATCCTTCCTACTTTCAAGGCCCTGATGCTTCCTACTCTCCCCAATCAGCTCCTCCAACCACAGACTATCCCTCGACCAACCAAATCCAGGCGAGCAGCAAAAATGGGAATGTTACAGAACCAACCCCTTCCTCTTCAAAGGCATACAAGTATGACAGTAACTACCAGCCAACACCAGAGAAAATTGCAGAGGCACACAAGGCTGCCAGATTTGCAGTTGGAGCGTTGGCATTTGATGATGTGTTTGTTGCAGTGGACCACTTAAGGAAATCACTTGAATTATTGACGAATCCATCAGCTGGACAGTGAGCTCCCTATGGTCGGGTGGAATGGGACGTGTTTCTGTCTGTTTGCTTGATTGATATGTAAATGTCACTGGATATATATGCACATAATATCTAATCTTGATCACGATATACTTTTGTGAATGTATTGATATGCCTCCAGTTTGTTGGAGCACCAGAGTTAATATCTTTTTTTCTTTTAAAAAATAAAAATAAAAATGATTTTTGAGACGAGAGTGACTTGGTAAGAGTTGTTGCTTTTTAGTCTGTATGCCTCAGTTCAAACGGAAAATTTTCCCGTTTGGGAATTGTGATTATGAAAAGCCAATCATGCTACTAAAACTTTTTTATTTTATTTTTTGAACAATTACTGAAACTCTGTTTGATTCCCTTAAATTAACCCTGGTTAGGCGATCATTAAAACTAGTAAGTAGGCAATCTTATAACTCGTAAACTAAGAAATTAACATAATGGCAGGAGAAAACTAATGAAAATTTAAAAGAAATAATGAATTTGGTATGTATATTGGGCCATTCCAGGATTAGTCCATTATTTGTGTATAAATGTAAAGCCAATTTTGGAAATCTAATTTTTTTGGCTCCTAGAGATGTATATTGATTAACTGATAAAACAAGACAAATGAATTTTAATAAATTTAAGAATGCAACTTCAAAATATTTAATAATATAGCTGCCATTGGTTGGAGACTGAATTAAACAATCTTCCAAATGTTGAGCGATTGCAACTTCCTAAGATACATGCTTATGATTTCTCACCTACAACAAGTGCTTCCTTCGTCCTCTATATACAAAGGCTTTTGTCTTTCTTCCCTGGTCCCCTTTTAACTTCTGTTGGCTAAGCACACATTGCGTTCATCATCCAATATACCAAGAAAATCATAAACATTTTTTTGTTTCGTGGTTAAAAACTGAATGAAAGCCCAAGAGATTTTGTCCTCATCGCTATGCAATTTACTATTAAATGATTAATCTTCTTCAAGTATGAGCATGCAATGAGTTTGTAGCTATCTTGATTATTTGTCTTCTAAATGTTCCTCTAGATAAGTCCATAATATGATTTTGGCCTTGAGTAGTTCTACCCACTTAATCATAGCTGCATATTTATCTGTTAAATGCCCTAAGTTTTTATTGCAAGTATATATTTCATTTACTATTCCTTTTCTTGCCTATTGATAACAACTAAGTTTCCGTATATTCCTATGAATTTCTTCCTCTTGAAGACCCCGCCAAATCCAACAATTAGCAGTCCCTTATAATCACATTCAATTTTTATAAGCCTTATATATATATGTGCGTGTGTGTGTGTGTGTATTTGGTCCTCCATTTAGGGTGGTTGTAATAACTGAGAAGCAATATGGGAGCCAAGCACTCTTCTTGTGGCAGGTTTTCAAGTGCTGAGAGATTGCCTGAGGAGGAATATGATAATCAAAGTGTTTGTTCAAGAGCAATATCGGTTATCAGTTTTTTGAAGCCAACACGTTTTTGGACAGAGAAGCATCGCAAAATGCATCAAAACCAACAACAATACCATCAGCTGAAAACGGTGAAGGAAGTAGTTACTTTGGAGGAGTGCTTTTTAGCCTCGCCAGGCAAGGCAGACTATTGCTTTTGCACCAACAGAGGAGACTACTATGTTCTCAAACAACTGTCTAACAAAATTTGTCCATCTTTATCTGGAGATTGTGCAGATTTTGTCACTGAATCTAAGGACAGTGTATCTTTGGAGAAGCTATTTAAGATGGAAGAGGTACTTGATAGCGGAGAAAAGGATTTTTCCTCAGTAAGCAGAACACAAAGTGGGAAGGAAAAGAAAAGGGTAAGCTTCAAGCTACCTGAAGACTCTGACATAATTATATTTTATTCACCCGAGTTGGATTCTCAAGATTGAGAATTTAGTGAACAAGCAGTTTGTATTAGTATATGAAATACACTCTTTTGCTTCTACTTATTGGGGAAAAAAATTTACATTGTGGGTTTTCTTAGTGGAAATTTTATCAGCAAACTGGTGTAATTTATTGGGGTGGAGAAAAATAACGATGAGGTTCTTTAAGTTTATTATAATTACATTAAATGGATGGACGAAATCAAGCAATTAGTTTTTGCAAGTATCATTTATCTTCTGTTAATGAAGGAGATCTGAAGATTCATAAATTAGTGTTGTCTAGGGATGTTAACTTGTTTAAACAGGTATAATTACAAGTAGAAGAGAAATAATAGCGATAAGATTATATTCAAAGAAAAAGAAAAGAGTGCATGTATAAACAAATGCTCTAATACTATACATGAAAAGTAAAATAACAAACCATGTTGAGTTTGTAACTGAAATAGCTGCCATTTTCCAATCATAACCCGCCATCTACCCTAAAATAAAAATAAAAAATAAAAATAAAAATTAGGGAAAAATAAATGAGAGGGAAAGTAAATCAAATAGCTCTCCACAAGTTTATAGGTAGAAAAGGAAATCCTTCATGGATACAAAAACTTTCACATATAGCAGTAATAATAAGGCTATAAAGGAAGAACAATGAACTGGGTTTTTTACTAGCTTTATTTATTTCGCTTGCATTCAAGGGAACACAAAGTCACAAAGTCCATCACTACTATAGGTAAGTACACAGTCAGTAACAACACATTCAGAAACACACACACAAAAAGGAGAGGAAAAAAGGGGAGAGACAGAGGAGTACAAAGCTAGTGAACTAAAGCCCATCTTTTTTTCTTTTTCTTTTCTCTTTTGTGTGTTGGATTCTTTCTTTCTTTCTTTTTCTATGCAGTGGAAATAACACACAAAAGAGAGGAAAAGAAAAGGGGGTAAAAGAGATGAAGGCAAAAAGGCAGAGTTTTTCAGCCTCTTTATGAGAATCACTTTTTGTTTTGTTTGTACTTTTGGTAGTCTCTTAAGTAAAAGACAGAGAAGCAACTATGTGGAAGAATTGGAGCTGCTCAAGTGTCTCTTTGGCATGGTTTGCTGCTCTGCGTTCCACTCTTAAAAAGAGTTCCTCACTGAGATGGTCTCCAATGTGGGCATCAACTAGGACCCCAGCTACACTCCTGCAGCTATTGGCTAGAGCTCGACCCACCTCAGCTGCATCATCAGGCTGGTTCACTACCAGTGGGCTTCCTCCTTTGAAAAGCTCAAGCTTCTTTATCCCAAATGAACCTTCTGCTTCTATTACTTGTCTGAAGTCTTGTAAGCTCGAAGCGTACACTGGGATATTGAAACTGTCACGTTTCTCTCTGCTTATAAGGCCCTGCAAATCATATCACAATTTCTAGCTAATTTGCTTTATATACTACATACACAAAATACCATCCCCTATATCATTTGTTGACATCTCATATTTGACATCATGATAATGTTGTCTATATCAGCGTTAATAGCACCTATTGCTTCTAATAGGACGTTAAACGCCCAACATAAACTGTTTGGCGATGTGTGTGATTTCTTATTTATATATAAACTATATATGACAAATCGAAATTAGTGGGTCTTAAAGTTGATATATACAGTCCACGATGAGATTCACAATTCAATTGAGTATTTAGAACTCCGAGACTAACCCAATTAAAATGTCAAAACTATTTGTTCTTTTTCGTGGTTGGAAAAAGCTAACATGCACTTTGTAACTCGCAGACAAAAAACTATGAAAACTTCACTGATATATATGATCAAACTAGTTAATGGAACAGGATAGGATCGTATGGTTAGGTCTGCATGCACTCACTTTTTCTAAAGGACAGAAGATGTCAAAAGTGGGTCCCAACTTTTTCTTTTTCTATATGATTATCTGACTACCAAATGTTAATGCGAGGGATAAAAAATCGTCCTTCTCATCTTGCTAGCTAGAGCTACAAGGCACATATGATTGATTATGCTTTTTTTTTGGTAAAAATGATTGATTGTGCTTTAATACTATAATATTCGCATGCATTCTATATATATCCCAGTTTTCCAAGGCCAATAGGATGGGCCAGGCCCAGGCCCACACCCACCAGCCGATAGTTATAATTCTGCCGACACAAGAAGCGACAAATGGAGGGGCTAGATCAAATTATAGGAGAGCATCGAACGGCTAGAAACAATGCGGTTTAATCATGACCAGTGAAAAATCATAATAAGGGACTCGGCGAGACCAACAGCATTGAATCATAGGTCCTTTTGTATGGCGTTGGTGGGTTGCTTTTTGGTCTGCCAGGAAGCTAAAGAAAAATGTGGCTAAATGGGTGAAAAAAATAAAGGCACTATTCACAGACACACACACAGAGAGAGAAAGATCATAAAATGTAAGAATATGATGGTTACCTCTTGGACAAGATCATCCCAAGCGTCCTGAAAGTGGGTCCCAAAAAGAAGACCAGCCCCACCTTGGTCGGTGGGGTCCTGGGAGGTCCTCCCTAAGCAGACAAGAAACATGGACCCACCTTTCTTGATCTCCATGGATCTTGATCTCAGAAAGCTGAATAAGTCCGATTTGAATTGTTTCCTGTACGCATTTGTTGTTTTCTCATTGGCACCGTGGATGAACACCTTTCCTTCGTTATACGCTGCTGATGTTTTCTCTATCACGTTCTCTGGCACCTGATCCAAATTGCACTCTCACATCCACATCCCCCATATATATATAGACAAAACCAACATATATAAGTTTTTTTTCCATATGTATTTCCAAAAAGCTCAAATAGTTCATAAATAATTTTTCAAGGGGGTTGTTATATAAAAAGCATAAACATTATCATATTTTGTCTTTTATGAATTATAGTTTTTTTTTTTTTAACCCTGAAAACCATATTAGTCTGCTGGAATTAACTTTTTGACTCTCTCAGAGCCGGCAAGAAATCAAATGTTTAAGATATTTCAACATCATGAGAGATGAAGCATAATATTATTTCTTTATCCTCGGGAACAAACTTAAATATTTTTATTTTTATTTTCTGTGCGTATATAAATTAATAAATTTTAATTAAAGTAAAACATAAAATTAGAAAATGAAAGTAAGAAAATACCTGGGAGAGCCAATGCAAGGAAAAGGCAGAGTGGAAGAGGTCGATAGACCTGGCCGGAAAAAGCCTCCGGTAAAAAGAACCGGGAACAGCGGCGGCGAAGTAAGAGCGGTGGGAGTCGGCAGCCAAACAGTCCTCCATGGTGCGGGAGTGGTCGGCGAGAGGAGGGAGGAGGTGGAAAAGGGTGTTGAAGTCGTTGCTGGGGAGGTCGGAGAAGAAGGCGGAGAACTCCGGGGGACGGAGGCCGGAAGCCTCGTAGCGCTTGGCCATGTGCTTGATGATGGCGTCCACCATGGATATGGTGTTGGTGCCGCTGGAGCATCCGAGGTCCACCACCACATACGCTTCCTCTGGACACCTCACCTGCACTCCGTCTAGGGTTTCTTTCAGAAGATGAAGCATCGACCGCGCGTGTCTTGCCTGTGCATATCCATGCATTTTTTAACATTTTATTAATTCCCCATATTTCATTTGCTAACTATGTACATATAAATATACACTCTCTCAGCTTAGCTTAATTAATAAATAAAATTTATATATATATATATAATCAGTTGTTCTCTCGTCTAAGATTTGCAGTCTGAGATTATGCATGAATATTAATTTCTCACTGATAGCTTACTATATTTAAGAAAAGAAATAATATATAGCATGAAACATAGTTTGGAGTTTTTATATATTTATAAATAGCTAGTTTTCTAAATGACATATATTTTCTTCCTCACAAGGTAATCTCTGAAATCAATTGCAAACCAACCAAAGAATTGATATAGATCTCAAATATGAGGGAAAATAACCCATGAAAGCTGATAGTATATATAGACTATATAATATAAATATTAATAATAAAAATTAAAAAGAAAACCTGGGCTTGGGAATTGCTGGCATAGCTAGCTGCTCCTTTGCCTCCTTTCATGCTGAGAAGATTCTCGAGCTTCATGTTAGGAACAACAACGTTATCTCCTTTGGGAGCCATTATTTGAGAAAGAAAAGGAGCAGAGCAGGGAGGAAAATGGAGGGTTTAATTGCAAATTCAAACTAGTGTTGAATATATTTATAAAGTACTGAGAAGACGACCTCAGTTTATATAAAGGTGCAAAAACATATATATATATATATATATATATAATCTAGATATAAAAAGTTCAATAATAATCCAATTAAAAATTGCCATGTCATAAATTTGATAAATTTAGGATCTCTAGAATTAATTCTTGTTACTCAGATGAAATACAAGAAAATTACTGTTTTTAATGAATTCAAAATTACCATTTTATCCCATATGGGTTACTTCAGAAAAAGGCTGATGATTATGAAATTTACCATTGTATCCATATATGTTGGATTATGTCATAGAAAGACATTTCTCATGCATCCATAGTATCAAAATTCAAAACACTAATTCTGTAAAAGAAGCACTCTTAATATACATATATGTCAAACATGAAAAGAAGGCCAACCTTTTTTAATCATTTATATTTGTTAAATTAGAATCTTGAAATTTGTGCATATATATAATATATATATTAGAGTCAAGAAATAGAAGAGGAAATTAAAAATATCAACTTTCCTTTGGGAATTGTCGTGAGCACTCATGGGCACCCTCTCTTAATTATCCCCCTCTTGACTTTGTATATATATTAGAGTCAATAAATATGAAATATGTATGGCCGGATTTGTTGTTTTGGTGTATTTTGATAAAGATTCGGATTCAAAATTGTTGTATAAGGTAAACTTTGTCATTGAATTATCTATATATATATATACATGATAATTTTATTAGGAAAAATAAAATTGGAGAATACAAACAGGTGAATTATATATATAAAATCATTTTCACATTGGAATATCCTAACTTCATAAAATTATTAGGATATAAAATTGGGATATGAATGCAATGTAAATGATTAATTTCTTTCAAATTTCGATATATGTATATATATATATCGATGTGAAACTTTTTAAATGTATATATATATATAGATATAAATTGCTAATACCCATATATAGGTTCTATGTTAATTTCCATGAAACCCTACAAATGCTTACTTATATTCTAGATAGAATTTATATGTTGCAATATTCTATATTTAGCATTTAATAAAGGAATGCACTTTTCTATCTTTTTTTTCAATTTTTGTTGTTGTTGGATTAAACGGTAAGTCGGTAATCATCTCAGCCGTAAATTTAGTTTGATTATTTTTAAACAATATTGTTTTATTTATCTTTTTTTACTGTGCTAAATGTTTAAATATTAATAACTAATAATTTGGTACTGTAGGTTGGTCAAATATATAAGCTTTACCACCACCAAACAGTTGAAGTTCGATGCTCTTAAGTCTTAAACATCGTGACAAGCTTTATCCTTTTCCGACCCAATAAATTCAATCTCTAAAGAATACAGCACTTTCAAATAATTACAAAAGAACATACCAATTAAAGTAATTGATGAGCTCCTTTTTGATAATGTAAAAAGAAAGTGGGTGTACATATATATATATATATATGATTAGGAATATGCGAATTACTAAGATACATAACTAATAATCCTATTACCATGATACATGATATGCTGCTAGCTAGAAAAAGAAAGAGGGCTACCCATTTGGCATATAAGTAAGCTTCCAATTAGGGAAACAATTAATATATGCATTGCACCACATTTATAATGTATAATCATAATTAACCTTAACATGGTTAACTAACAACATTATCATGTATAAAAAATTGTTTTAATCAGATTATATGTTTCACTGCAATAATATGTCCTGCTTTCTTCTAAAAAATAAATTTCAAAGAATTATTGACTAATAATCCCTAGACAATACGTACAATGATAATCAACAAATTGATAAACACAAGGTGACAAACATCGAGTCTATAAAGAAGATTTTTTTTTTTTTTTCTTTTGGGATTCAAATCTTTTGGTCCTAAAACATAGCTTCATGTCTCCAATTAGAAAGCTTCATAGAAAGAATCAATAATATAAATATACACGGATGTATAGTACTCTAACATGCATGCAACTATTATTTTGTTTTTTTAATGTAAATATAAAAGTTTATAAATATACGTTTATTTTGAGCATGACGGTAGGGGGACCTTCTGAGATTGAAGGAGATCTATTTTAAAAGCCAAATGATGATTAATTAATATGTGATTGATTAATTAAAACTATCACCCCAGAAATCAAGGTTCAATTTGCACCTATCACTTTTTCACTACTAATTAGACTCATAGTCTTTGTTGGATTCATGTTCCTAGTCATCAGAACCCATTACATTCATCTAACGCGCTTCTCAGCAAGTGCTAATTCCAAACCCACAGGTGATTACATAAACCATGTAAACATATATTTGTGTTTCAAGTTATATATATGTTCATAGATATTATAGCTCCAATTATAAAGAAAAAAAATTCATCAATATATATAATAGACCTTCTATATATGTATATGAAGTTTGAAGATTATTATGAAAGTCTACATCATAGATTAATATTGTAAAACTCATTATCAATCATCGACCATTTTATAGTTTAAAATTCATAAATAACTCTAACTGAATTTTCAAATCAAAATCATAGTAGCTTTTAATTCTATAGTATGTGGATCTGATCGAAAACTAAAAATATATCCTCAGTATTATGTATATCAACAATTCTGACATCGGGATATAAAGTCAACATACAGTGCAAATTAATGAATTCGAATGCAATGTATATTGCCAATCTACCTTGAATGATTTGCATTATATTCTAATTTTATAAAATTAATCAAAATATTTAGATATGATAATGACTGTCACACATATATATAACCAGTATATATCAGTTTATAGAAAGTCTCAAATTTTAACATCAGGATTTATTTTTATTAACCATTAGATCATTTCAATAGTTAAAATTTAAAAATACATTAATTTATAGTTCTCCAAATTTGTACAAAGTATATTTTTTTCCAAGTTGAATTTTAATATATTATTAAATCCATATTGAAGCATAATTAATTTTTAAGTTTCAGCCTTTGAAATTATCTAACAATTAATAATTAAAAAAGACCCAACGCTAAAATCTCAACGTTTTCCTAATGTTCTCTATATAAACAGATTTGATCTTCTGAGAAATGGGAGAAATGATGATATGACAAGTGTATATAGAAAGCACTAATCTTTCCAAGCAAAAAAGTAAAATGAATAGCGAAGGTTGAGTGAGATAGAGTTTGATTATAATTTAGGAGGTACGCACTTTAGAAGGGAGTAAGAAAGGGAAAAATGTTTGATGTAGAAAGTAACATTACAACAATGACCCTCTTTTTGTTTGTAATAATCAAAACCAAAGACCCGGAATCTTGTTATATTATAAAATTTTCACCCTTTTCTTTTTCCAACTCGAAGTCTACACCGCCGTGATAGTCGCCGGTTCACGTGAATCTAGGCCGGACCATTTTCTTTCTTTCTTCTTACTTAACTTTTTTATTTTTTATCTTTAACGTCCTAACTACCCTATACTTCTCTCACGCATAGCCTTTTGCTTATTTTTCAACTTCTAATGTCTTTATTCTTTAATACTATTCTCTAATTAGTCCATGCAAAAAGATAAAAGTGATTACGTACACTGCTTTCATTTTAATACTATGTAGGTGGGGTCTATTTCCAGTCTATCGCGACCGTTGGATTGGTGGGTCATGTTTGATTTGGATGGATTTATTAGATTAATTAATTCTGCAATTATAGGTAGGTTATGAGTTTTATTAAATAAAGGGACGAAAATGTTTATTAAAAAAAAAAGGTATGGCAAAAGGATCGAGAAGTGGAATGGTCAAAAAAGAGATGTAGTTATTTTTCCTTTTATACTTGTGACTTGTGGCATGCATGAGCTTCTGTCTGGTATTCATTAGGACCCCCCACCCCCCCAAATTAGATTTGGATTTTTGCCTTGCAAATGGTTATGATATAATGGTTGCTTAAGGGGCGGCTTGATTAGCCCCTACCTGCCAGATATATATGGGACCTGTACCATAAGTGTGTGTGTATATGTATTAAAATCTTTAATTTTATGAATCTCATTCGAAAAAGGGTTAAAATATTAAATATTCAAACCTTGAGATTTCTAATAGGGAAAGGAAGGTTGAATTCCCTTACAAACTCATCATGCGCTTCAAAGATTGATATCATAAGCTCACAAGGAAAATGTTAGTCAACACTACCTTTTATCCAAGACAAGCTCTCATTGCCCATTACTTTTTTTTTTTAAATTAATTAACCTCTTAGATTTAATATTTATAATTTACATGGATAATAATCGTCTCCTCATTTGGGTTTTACTTGATCTAGCTAGACACATACATCTTAAATCATTGTAAATTTTCAAATCTTGATTTGCCATGCATTATTTTTTTTTTTTTACTAGTTTATTAACTTTTGGATTAATTACACTTTGTTTACAATTTAAGTCCTTAATTTTTTGATTCAACAATTTAGGCTTTCGATTTTTTCAATTTGTTGAAATTTGGAATTTGTTTGACTTTTGACTATCGGAATTAACTTTCATCTCAAATGATTATCATTAAACTGTATCATTTTTCAAGCTATAAAATATAAAGTACAAAATATAAAACTATATTTTAAATTTTGCACTTTATTAGTTTCTTTTATTTTATTTTAAAAAATCTGGTACCTGATAAGTACTAAATTGTATCAAATTTCAAACTAAAAAATACTAAAAATGCAAATTTTTAAAGTTAGTTTTAAAATTCTGCACTTCAGTATCTGTAGTTCAAAATTTGATATAATCTAATTTCAGTCCCGCAAAATGAATTTTAAACCCTGTTAGTCAAAAGTAAAAAGGCTCAAATTGCAAGAATAAAAAAATCAATGGTTAAAATAGTGAATCGAAAAATTAAAGGCCAAACTTGCAAAACTTTGAAACCGGAGATATGAAAGTACAATTAATCTTTAACTTTTAAACTCATTGCTTTAAAATGTTGAGAAAATAAATCATATTAGCTAGCAGCAGAGTATTTCTACCTTTAATTATATATATTCATAGTCTAGTTAGAATATATATATATATAGGTTATGAGATTTATATTTATTAAGTCTTTACGCTTCTTTTAAAGAGTCCTCAACAAGCAAATTTAAAATGTGTTAATAATAAGTGGTCATGAAGATTTGGTACTTAGGTTGGTATTGCCTGCTTCAAGAGAAATGGGTTCTTAATTTTTATTTAGTTAGCATATATGTTATATTAAACAAGATCTCAAAAGCTTCTACAAGATAGAGCATTAGAGAATAAACATATCCACATGGAACACCTTATCCAAAGCATGTTTTGTAACTCATTAGAGGAACAGCCTTCCCATAATTATTCAAACGAAGTAACTGATAGGTGGGGAAATTTTCAGGCAAAATCAACAAATGGCTGGGTTTCTAGACGACAAAGATAAGTCTAACTAGTACACATTTCCATAAGAATATTAACTAGGTTTTAGACTCACTCTCTTTTCTTCTCTTTTCTTTTCTTTTCTTTTATAATAATTATATATTTGGTGTGCTTTTTCCAATGGGACTATTGCTATGGTTGATTGGTTTAGAAGGGTTTAAGTTGGAATCCCTATACGCAGTTTTCTCCTATGAGTGAGTGTCAAAGACAATAAGATGTATAAAAATGTAAATATCATGATATTGATCAATAGCTTCTAAATTCCAATCTATCATATTTTACAAAATATGTGAGATGTTAGAATGTTGCTTTATTTAAGCAATTAATTAGGGAACTATAATTAAAGGAAAGACTAAGGTTAAACATTAATATGGTTTTCTTTTCTAAAAATAAAATAAATTGCTAGTATCATATACAAATTTTGATTTTTGAATGTAAAGTTCAGCTTATAATATATAGAATTTAAGCAAAAAAAAAGAAGAAGCTTATAATATATAGAAACTATTTCCTGTTAAATTTCATATTAATGGACATGATTCACACGAATGCCAATAGAATGGATATATAAGAAGCAACATATTGTATAGTAGAAGGTATAGGCCCTTGTGCTCTAGCAACTTAATTTAAGGGCATCGGGAATAGTAGGTCAGCATGAAATTTAGGATTTTGAATTTTTTCTTTTCTTTTAATGAGATGAAGTGACTTGATCACGACATCAAGCAAAAAATTTATTGCTTGAGCAAATAATAGTGATAATTATAACATTAATATTAGGAGTTTACTTCGATTGTTGGCTTTCAGTTTCTTAGTTAGTCAATGGGCTGCTTATCTCTCAACTTTACCACAATCTGATCCTCATTTCTCTGAATTTCTTTATCCATGTAAATAATCATATGAATTGAAGGAAGAGAGAGAGAGAAAGGTAACCCTCAACATTCACTTTAGGTGTCTTTTTGTAGCACACTGTTTTTTATTTTAAGTCTTTTCTACTTTATTATGTATAATTTTATTTAATTCAATTATTAAAATTTGTTAAATATCTTAATTAACTTTAAACTCAAGAGATAATATTAAAAAAAAAAAAAAAACAAATACACCATATCAAACACAACTTGAAATTATATATATATATATATTTTTTTTTTTTGAATGTTCAACCAAAAAAATAAAGGAACAAAAAACCAACAAACAAGTTATCAAACTACACCAGTTTTTACAGAGTATATAAAAAATCCAGGTTGAGGACATGGCATGTCTTTCTAAGAGTAATTTATAAAATACATCCAAACAAAAATTATATAATATTTAGGCAAATAATGTGTAACTTTATCAATATCTTTAAAGTTTTCTACATTTTGTAATTTTCTTTCAATGTTTATTTATTTATTTTTTCATCTCTTTTAAAACTCTGCTACAGGCCGCACCATTCTTTTAATCTTCCATTCTATAACAATTTAGACATTCATTTTGATTTCCAAGTGATCGAATTCAAATATTGTATTCTCCAATTTTCATTAGAATATATATATATATATATATATATATAACTTTTTCATTAAAAAAAAAATAACAATAATAATTGATAAGCCTTCCGAAAAAGAAAAAAAAAATATTACAAACATCTTCTTAAATAAGAGCTATAAACAACTACCCAACATTCTCACTAAGCAAAACAAGATAAATGAATTTCACTAAACTATATCGATAGCATTATTGACATAGAACCAATATACAATTAGCCTCATTTTTTCATTCTCGCCTAAGGCCACAGTTGAGCCGTTCCTGCCTACACATATAGTACAAGAGATCAATATTGGAATTTCCTTGCGTACTCAAGGGGCCATCTATCGCAGGCTACCTGTAATGACACTTATTCAGTTGAGATCGTCAGAAATATGGCAAAGGAAAAGCTACAATTTTGAGTGTGCGGGCGTGCAAGTGTGATCATATATATTTTGTTTTATGTAAAGTGTTTAGAGTCATGGCATGCTATGAGACACCTATCGTTACTATGTTTACTGGTAAATTTATCAGTACTGATGTTTTCTGCTACATGCATTTCCTCTAGATCCTAATGTAAATACAGAATTTATATTTCCTCATTCATTTAATTATCCAAAGATGTAACAAAATGCACTGATAAAAGCCCTCCATCCATATTGCGTTTTGTGAAGAAACTTGATACTTTTACTAATTCTATGTTCCGGTAGAGAAAAACAAAAGAGAGGAAACATACTTGACCAAAGGTAGCTTGGTAAAGTTGCCAGAATAAAGTCACCAAGTTATGCACATGAGTTGATTAACTAGAAACGGGTTGAAAAGATCCTTTAAACTCATCATAAAGCCATCTGTAAAACAAAATTGTTCCATTATAACAAGACCCAAGTCTAATATGTCATTACCAGCTTGCATGCCCCCAAAAAAACAATAAACAAAACAAAGCAAAGAAACCAAAACTGTCGCTATCACTGTATTATTTCCATCATACAAAATGAACAAGCACTGCAATGTCTTTGTTGCACACAATAGGAACAAATAAGTAGATTAAATAACATATCAATAATAAAATAATAACATCTGATGCTGCAAATATCACTCAACAAAACAACCACCAGAACCTACACCTCAAATCTGATCTCCATGCATATCTTTTATAGGTTGTTTACAGATTTACATCATGCCACGTGGCATAGTTTAATGAATTAAAAAACCTAATATAATACTTAAGATTATGCCAATAACATCATCAGCAGGTGAAATGTTTCACTAGGTCGTATAAACAATAGGCATCCACAAAATGAGTAACTTATTACCACCGTACTTGTGGACTTCTAATACTCCCTCTACACCAACTATAGAAGAGCCACTTAAATTTTTCATCTTCTTCTATCCTTCTTCCCCTCAAAACTTGGTGACTTGCAACAATTCTAGGCTAGAGATATATTTTGCATGTACAAGGGATTATGGATATGGTAAAAGAACTAATATTTTAAGTACTCATGGCAAAACAAACACAAAATTAGTCACATTTGCAAGTGCATGAAAGAAAAAAAAAAAAAAAAAAGAGTAGAAGAAGAAAAAGAAAAGAAAAACAAGAGACAGCCCCCTTGCTCATCCTTAAAAAGCAATAGTACAAACCATAAGTATGTGCACTTAAGAATGGAAGACACATACTTGCATAGAAATGCTGGTCGCAATGAACTATTAGGCTCATGCTCTAACTGACTCCGTCTTTCACTTTCTTCTTTAAATTTGACAGGAGGAAGAACTTCACACGGACCTTGAATCAATCCAGCCATTACAGTGCCATCATGATTAGATTCATAGACCTACAAACCAGTGATCAAAGAGTTCATGTGGACATTCTCATGGATAATTACAGATGCTATATGTAAACATGCCATAACAAAGGAGAGATGGGTAGCATAACAAAATGAAGGTATGACTTATAATGCAATCACATGAACATACATGGAGCAAAATAATATAAGTTGTCTACATGCATGCAAGTGTGTGTATATATATTTCTGTATAAATAAGACCAAAACCTTAACTGGTTCAATCTACTAACTGCTAGCCACCATTTTATTTTATTTTTTGTATTGACAAAGATATCTAGAAAATTAAAGATATACATGGGGAATGCGCGCGCGTGTGTGTGTGTAGAGAGAGAGAAGATCGACCTCATTACTTTCCGGGGCACTCGGGCGACCAACATTCTCAGGCAAGTCACCCGGAAAGTAGCACCTATTGACAATAACCCACTTTGACCCAGTTTTGCAATCCTCCCACATGGACTGCGATAAAAAACAAATTAGCCCACGTTTATAGCCTTCAACAGATGAAAATGAAAATCAAACCAGAAAATAGACAATTCCAGTAAGCAATAAATGATATACACAACCTAACAAGGTAACATTTCATATTGAGCGCAAGATTATATCAAAGATGGGTATAATTCTACAAGCTGTAATTGCAGAAGTATGAAGTACAGAGTTCTTTGTATTTTGCTTGCCTGAAGCTTTGAAGGTATCAATTTGCCATTACTAGACCGAAAAAGAGCATGATCATGCAGTTTATATGTTAATCCATCAATGCAACAAGCCTGGTAAAATGTTTTCTCGTCAACAACTTGAACTGCATCCCCGATCCATTCAACACCATGCAAGCCATCTAAAGAATGTACAGAGTGCTCTATAGCCCCAGCACTAGTGGCAGAACATCCAACAGTATTTGTTTGTGCACCATCTTGGTCATCGCGCTTACTATCATACCTTATAGTGAAACTAGAATTTTCTAATAAATGCAATTTATCTGGATCTTTTACTGCAGTGTTATTGTCTTGTAATTCCCAGGATGGAACTTCTGCAGAGTTTGGTGGCCTTGCTTGGTCAGTAACTTGTGAGTCATGAGAAGGTTGGGTCTGGTCAAGCTTATTAGTATATGTGTTGGATGAATTAGTAAGAGGGACTGATTTTAGTTTAAGACATCCCTCTTCGAAGGTAGATAACTCCAAATTTTTTACATCATGAGAAGATCTTTCACTTGATGAGTCAACAGAATGAGAATTAGAAGCTGCTTCCAAGGGTTTCATCAAAATATTTGGGGAACTTCCTAAAACTAGTTTGTCATCCATATTTTGATTGTCCAATGAGAAATTACTCATTTCTCTTGCACTAAGATTCTTTGAATCCAATACTGAATTAACATCGTCACTAACCACACCACCTGTATGAGCAGGAGTCTGTAAATCAGAGCTTCCATTTGCAATCATAGTCTGTTGACTAACCTTTGGATCTACAGTTCCCACTTTCTTATCAGATGTTAACTGATCTCCAGCAGTGCTAGAAGGAACTTTTGCTTGTGTATTACTTCTCATCACACGGCCATATTTAGGGGGCAAAGGCTTTCCGTTGCTAAATGCCAAGCACCTTGCACAGTGCCATTCACCCCTAGGAATTCCTCTTTGGTTAGATGACTGCAAACACTTTATGTGATATCCTTTCTCACAAGCATCGCAAATAAGTACACTGTCCACCTCACTGATGGTAAGCAGGCAACTTTGGCATGTTAAAGCCTTATTCATGTAGTCCCTTGATGGAGGAATCCAAGTGGGATGATTAGGAAGCTTAGGTTGTAACAACTTCTGAACTGTCTTGGCAATTTCATTGTGATTATTAGAAAGAGGAGCAGCTTGAACATAGTTCATGGCAGGCAAAGGCTGATGCATACTTGGCAAATTTCCAGGAGCTGTTTGAGTGATAAATGGCCTAAAGCTCTGATCTCTTGCCGCTAGAGGAGCTACCCGTGGCATACTCACTTCAGAAGTTCCATCAACCTTAATCGAAGTTTGATTTGCAAGCTTGTTATGTTCTGGTTTGCTTTTTGCTGGTTGAGTTTGTACAGACCATGCTGGAGCATTTACTTGATGATTTGCATGAGAATTTACTGCAAGTAGTATATGATTTTAGAATAATTAACATGGACAAAAAAATAAAAAATCACAAAGAGAATATGGTAAATTCATAGACCACACATATATTTAAAGAAATATACCATATCCACAAGCCACTAAAGCTATACAAACTAAGAATTATAAAAACTAAAATTTAAAGCCACAACCCTAATCCCATTTCAAAGCCCACCTGCCTAAAACCCCATAACTTTATAAACAGTGAGACAGGCAGAGTAATTGAAGGTAAGAATGCAGATCTTCCATCAAACATTTGTGAAGGGAGAGAGTCGAGAAAATAAGAATCGCATCTTCTTTTTTTAACTTTTAAACCCTTATCATACATATTGAGGAACCAAAAGGTCGAATATATAACATAACTCAACCTTTTCCCACACTGTCTCTCAAACATAGGAAAAACAACCAAAGAAAAGTTAACCCATTCTCCCAGCCCCTCCTCCCCCCCCCCNACCCGTAAAAAAAAAAAAAGAAAAAAAAAGAAAGGAGGTTTTCTTATCCTCCCTTTTTCCCATGCCAAATAGTTTTAAAATATTACTATATATATATATATAGTAAACATAATAAAAAATAGGCACAGCTTGCACGTTTTAAAATATATATATATAATAAACATAATGAAAAATAGACACAGCTTGCACATTAAATTTTAACTCTCAAAACTATACATTATACCCTTTCTTTCATAAGCATGGTCATTACCTTGTCCTTGTGATGCATAAGAAGATGGTCCTCCATCCGGTTTGACTTGCGTTCTTTCAACTCTAGGCAAGGCTAAAGATGAATCCCTTCCTAAATGACTGCTAGGCAATCCACTAGAGAGCATAGATGTTCTGACTTCATTTGCTGGCAACTGATGCTGTACTAATGTAGAAGTTGTTGATACATGACCAAGAGGTAAAGAAACTGAGGCACCTCCAGTAGAAATTTGTGTTTGACTTGGCTTATCTGAAGGAATCGTTCGCATAGCAGGAGAAATCCCACGGCTTCCAGCTGCTGCAGTAAAGCTTGTTTGCATCGGGTGAGATGAATATGCAGATGGATGTGCAGTATTTTTCCTTGATTCTTCCATCTAGAAAAAAGTAAGAACACATTAACAATATTCCTTCTATAGTCCAGCAACATCCATATAAAGTTATAGATGATTTAAAAGTAGAAGCAAGTGATATATAAAGAAAATTCCTTGTTTGGTACAACTTTAAACTGCCAGGCTAAGGGGGAGGTTAAAACATAACTGCATATTGAACTATGCTACCAATGTCAATATAAATTACACCCTCTAAGATAAACCCATGTCTCAGAATTTACCTTTGCTGCATGAGTTACACCTTCTCATTTGTGTATACAGTAAATAAAAACAAAGGGCAACACACTAAAGTATTTGAAAACCAAATGGTTGCTTAATTGAAAATTATCGAGATGCATGCCATCCTAGGCTCCAAGTTTCATACTTTCAATCAAGAAAAGGTAGAAAAAACAAATTATAATGGAAAGTCAGAGACAAAGTTCTAAAGTCTATTCCTTTCCAAATTTCTTAGCAATCAACAAAATCTATACTCGATTCGCTAAAACGCTATCACTTTTCCCCTCAGATTTTCTCACAAAACAACCACACCAAAATCATATATCCAATAAAAGAAAACAAAGTTTGTATATCCTAGATAACAAAAAAGTCAAATTAAACTTTCATCTCCTCGTACCAAATTGCTTCCTAGAAGGCACAAGATATCTATATTTGAATACTTGAACACAATTCTTCTTCCTACATTATACCATCTCTTAAACGAGGTATTGCAAAATCAAGAAATTGACACCATACCTTCTTCTTTGTCGCGGACAACCTCTCTGCTATCGTCAACTTTGGACCCAGAAACCCTAATCTCTGATCCTTAAGGTTACCGTTAAGCCCCAAATCCTCAATCACAGCTCCAATCGCATCCCTAGCCACAATGTCCTTGGGCGCCAACCCTTGGCAGAGCTCCACGAGCTTAGCCCTAGCCTCCGCCATAAGCCCAACCTCTAAGTCCGTCGGTTTCTTACCGCCTCGAATGTTAGACATCGTCGACAACACCAACACGATCTCCGCCACTCTCTTGAGGTCCCCACCACCGGTCCCACACACCAATCTGGGCTTCTTGCTCGACCCTTGGTCTCCCCCATTCTCGACCACCACCGCTCTCTTCTCCCCAACTGACGCATCTGCACCGTCCAATTGGGGAGGCGCAGGATCAGAACGCACCGTTTCATCTTCATCCGGAGTCGGATCCATGACTACTAAACCGTGGAGGAAGGTAACGACGCCGTGTGGGGGAGGTAGAGTAAGAAACACCTGCAAGAGAGGGAAGCTCAGACATGAAAAAGAGTAAGAGAGATAGAGAGAGAATTGGAGGGAGAGAGGTTTAGGGGTTTTCGGAATTTGAAAATATGAAAATTTGGAAGGGCTAATTACATACCTTTTTGGCGGGTAATTTTGGAACTTGAAGAGCGAGCGAGCGAGCGATAAAACGAAGGTTGAGTTTTTTTGTTTGTGAGAGAGAAGACGTGAGGTGCGGTGGCTGAGCAGAGCTATTTACAATGAGAGAGATATTATGGTTATTTCCTATTTTCTATCTATGAACCGGACCTTTTTCTGGTTGAACCCGGTTTTCTAAACGAAAGCCCTTCGATTGTTTTAAATCTTTTTGACCTGTAGTTTTGGATAAGTTAACCCACGAAACTACTACGACATGCCGTTTTAAATCTATTAGTCTTTGATTTTTTTTTTATTCTTTTTTTATATCTTTTCTTTTAAAATGCAGATTAAATTTTGTATGAAATAATCTGGAATTATTCCGAATAAATAAATAAATAATTTCAACACTCAATTATTATAGAAGTTATAGAAAAACGTTGACAAAGGCTTTATTATAAAAATTTAAGTTGATAATTATAAAGTTATAGGTTAAATACACTTTACCATTTGGTTTGTTGCACTTTGCTCCCAAATTAAAAAATAAAAATGGTTAGATTGCCTCATGGACTATCATTTTCTTCTCACTTATGTACTTTTGTCAATATAATTTGGCAAAATTAAGCAAGCACATCGGTAAAAATAAATGAAGTATCATACAACATAAAACAATTCTCCAAAAAAGTAACATAAATTATATACAGGTGATTTGATTAACTCAAAAGGGTACGCTTTCCCTTTAGCATACCTACTAAAAAAAATTATATATTAATTTTTTATATTAAAAATTTAGTTTTTTTTTTTTTTAATTAACCAATTAAATTTTCAAATAGTGTGCATATGTAAGAATATAATATGAAATGAATAATGTTCCAAGTATCAGCTAGGCTACTAATATATCTATTAAGTATACATGTATAATTATTTGATTAATTTATATTTTATTATATTTTTCATTTTAAGAATCATTTATTTATATCTAAATTATATTAATATGTTAACTGATAGAATAATAACAATTATATATTTAGTAGATTGGATAATTTATCAAGCATTATTCATATGAAAAACCATTTTTATATATTTTTTGTTTGATATATTGTGTGTGTGTATATATATATATTCTTTATTATTCAATTTTTTAATCATTTTGAACTACTATATATTTTCTCTAAAATATTTACAAAAAGTATGAATTTATTTTAAAATTTAAAACAATATATATTATGGATAAATGCACTAGTATTTTGTAGTTTGTTAAACTTGCACATTAGACCTTTAAGTTTCAAATATATCACATTAAACCTCAAATTTACATTTTATGCCACATTAAGCCTTCAAGATTCAAGTGTATCATATTAAACTTTCAATTTACATTTTATGTCACATTAGGCCTTCAAATTTCAAGTGTATCACATTAATCTTTTACTTTATATTTTATGTCATAATAAACAATTAATGTACTTTAAAACCTTCCATATTTTTTTATTTATTTTTAAATAAAGCACTACAATTAATTTAAACATTTAATACTTTATACTTTGTAAAAAATAATAATTTAGTCGAATTAAATTAAATTTAACAGAATCTGTTAAATGCAGTAGAATAACTCTAAACTATTTTTTTTTACCAATTTTCTAAAATATTTAAAAAAATTATTTTTTATTCCTCCAAAAAAATTTATTCATCCTAAAATAAAAAAATTTCATGATGAAAAAATATAGGATTAAATAAATTTTCATGATAATTTTTTTAGCAATTTAGGATAAAAAAATATCATCATGAAAAATATATAGGATAAAAAAATTCATGATAATTTCTTTTTAGCAATTTAGGATGAAATAAAAAGTTTTAGATGAAAAAAATAGATGATTTTTTATTTATATTTTTATAATTGACAAAAATGTAAATTAGAGCCTTAATGTGTTACATTTGAAATTTGAACGTCTAATATGACATATAATATAAATTAAAGTCTTAATGTGATACACTTGAAACTTGAGGGTCAATGTGGCATAAAATGTAAATTAGAAGTTTAATGTGTTATATTTAAAATTTAAAAATTTAATGTGCAAATTTATCAAACTACAGAATACTAAAGTGTATTTACTCTATATATTAATTTGATAATAATTTTACAATAAATTAAATATCATATTGGAAAACCGAAAACGGTGCAAACCCCTAACGGGCTTAACCCAAGAATAGTAAAAAAAAGTGGAAGCCTCTTTGACATTTGATAATTTTCATACTTGAATGTCGTATATTTGACTAATCAAGTTTATCAACTAAACGCATAAAATATGGTATTAATGTCTTAATTACATGCAATTTATTTTTGAATTAGTGATATGAGATAAAATAATGTGTTTTCAAATTAATCATAAAATATATATATATATATATATATATATATATATATGTTTTCAGATTTCCAATCAATGTACATGTTATACTAAATTCTGATTTTACAATAACAAAAACGAAACCCATATGTGACAAATATACAAATAAAAATTATGAATTGAATTGATCCGTCCAAATTCATCAATTTTCATGTCATTTTATTAACCCTCTAAACTTGATCTCCCACATTCCAGTGTCACTACGAAAACAAGAGAAAACTATAGGCATAACAATGAGTAAAATAGAGTAAATACCATAGCCTCGAAAGTCATCTTACTTGTTTTAGAGCAAGGTAATACATTGGCCAAAAGCCTTGATTAATAGTAGTCATAGATCCTAAACTAGCTTAATAAATGAGTCTCATTTATGAGATTATTTAGAACATGAAGGAGCCCTTAGCTGGGCCCAAGGTGTTAATCAAAACTTAGGAGACTAGGGTTTGCAGTATGTTTACTGCTTTCTAGCTTTCAGAGATGTACAATTTACAAATTATGTTACAGAGATTCAGAAAATTAGTGAAAATATAAACACAAAAAAACAGAAACAGTGAGGTCTCATTAACAGTGACTTACCTTATTTCCTACACTAAGAATCAGAAATAGTTCGGAAGGTCACTCTGAAGACATATTTTCGTTCCTACTCTCTTTTATGTTATTAGGTTGATAGACATAGTTATTAGAAATGAAATTTCCAAATATAGAAGATAATGCGACAAAATACAAACTAAACATACATGTTTTATTCATAGTTTCGTAGTAAAAATTAGATTCACAATCTACCCTCATGTACAAAACAGATCAATATGTATCTCTAGTATACATTGCATGTAAAAACTATATGGACAATGCAAAATGTTTGCTTAATGAATTCAATTCTGCTGCATAAGCAACATTACTGCATACTATAATCCTAGAATCAGTGCAGAAGATATCTGCATTCCGAAGTGTAAAACCATGAAGAAGTGGCAAAGGTATTCCATTCCAAAGTTGTACGTTCGCATATGGAAAGATAATGGTCTTGAGGACTACCGCCATTACTGACTGCAATTTACATGACTTGAACATGTTAATAATGACCAGAGGAACTGAGGAAGTAACAGCTCTTGGTGCTAATAACAGCGAATGTAGCAAGAGAAGGTGAATTAAACTTTGCTTTAGGTACTTTCAGATACCACATAGAAAGCACAAACCAAACAACAACAACAAGAGATTAAGAATTATAAATTCAACACTATATTCACAGCTAATAAGTTCTAGACTGAAAGTGAATTCAATTCATATTTGCTAAAAGATTTTGATTTACACATTATTAAGAACACATTAAATCTCTTTATAGAGGTTCATATCCCACAAGTAGTGACAGTAACAATCATTCCAACAACCAACCAAAATCGAAAGGTCCAAATCCACACAGAAAACAACATTTCATCACAGCTTAAGAGTACAAAAAATACAGTGCATATAGTGGTTTCATAAAATTTCCTGCTCAAATATGGCAGAGTACAAGTGACTAATAGAAACCAAATAAACATAACAATAGCGTTTGTTGTGAGAGTATATCAGAAGTGTGTAAGAATTGATCCGGTCTCGTTATTAAATTCTATTGAACTCCCCAGACTACAAGAGGTGACAACCAAAAGCAAGTCAAGATAACATTAAATCAGACATACCTCTATAAGATGCATGTGTAGGTATCCAACTGTGCTCCAGTTTAAAACTGCATTGAAGTTTTTCAATTCAAGACTACCAACCAGTTTCTTCCTCATTATATCTGGAGAACAGGAAGCGCTAATCTCCTGCACCAACAAAAGCTCTTAAGGATCATGGTGAACTGCGTACTTATCATGTCTACTTCTCAACTATAAGAAATTTTAGTGAAGCATACCAATGATATGCTCATGACTGGTACAACTCCAGCAGCATCCAAAACTTTGACTGTTACATCTAAATAAATTGTAACATCAATATCATTATTCACTACTTTTATGATTGGCGGTGAAGTTACAGTAATATGAAGATCCATGTTATCATTTGGATACTGCCTGTACAATTCCGGAACAAGGAATCTCCATTTAAAAGTGTTTAGAAAAGATGGATAATCTGGTACTTCGTCAACAATCCACTGCATATAACCTGCCTGAAGATTTTGAAACAAGAAATCGGTTCAACAAGATCTACTGTAATTCCACAACACAGATACTAGAATGCAACCTGGCCAAAGCCAAGGTAAATTCTTTTTTTTTTTGGCTAGTGTCTCATTCTTGTGCCCCAATTAAAGTCAAGACTCAAGACCAAATATCTTGTAGCCTTATGGAAGGCACAATAGAAAGAGTATGACAGTATTTGAGTAACCATATCAAAAGAAAAGATGGCATGAAACTTACATCAAACAGAACTGAGGACAGCGAGTTGAAAACATTTTCATGTAATGACATCTCAATCATCTTAGTGCAGTAAACTAGTACCGATGACGCTTTAAGATGAAGTTCGGAAGCTAAATCATCTATAGCTGTGAATAAACCATTGATCTCTAGTTCAACTGAAGAATTACTTAACACAGGGTTGCCCACAAAAGTAACATTCATAGCAACAATATCATTCACTGGGATTTTTTTTGGAAGAGATTGTAATAAAGAGTCAAGCTTCATCATCCCTTCTCTGATTTTATTCGTAATATTATCTTCAACTGCAGATCTTATTGTCCCTCCAAAAGCATCTACTAACCTGAAAAAAGAACTCAAATGCAGATGTATACAATTTTTTTTTTAATATACTCATAATGAAACTAAATCCATAGTCAAGCATACTAAGACATGAAATGAGTGTTTCTTTTATTTATTTATTTATTTTTTTGTATTTTATTTTTTGTATATGAAATATGAAATAAGCTGTCTAGGTGCTACAATGACACCCTCACCTATATCTAAAACTTGAATGCATGAAAAATCTAAACATCAATGCATCACCGTATCTCAATAACCTGAACAGATTAGCATATGAAAAACTTATTCTAAGAATGATAACTGATTTAAGCAAAGTAATTGAAAAGGCTAAATATTAGGTAGTACAGATGAAAAGGGGTTCAAATGAATGAAAGAAAGGTGATATATTGATCAAATACCACTTAAAATAATTTGAACGTTATGAAATAATAAACTGAAACTTTGAGAATATTTAACCTGAAAGAAAAAAATTAGATGCTTCTGATTTGATTTTCCTCAAATGTATAAATTTCTAATGAAGCCATCAATATGTATTGCTCTGAAGCTTGAGCAACTACTGAACTTTTTATGCAACCTCTATCATAATGTTGATCGTAACCAATTGTAAAGTATAAAAAAGTTGAGCATATGGAAAATAATAGTCACAAATCACAACGTAATATTATCATCTATCATCTCTTTGTGGAATTTGAACCTTACTCAACTTAGCTCTTTATACAGGCATTAGATGGATCATGTATATAGCTATAATAACTGTGAATTCAAGGAGAACCTCTTCAAGAAGAACCTCTACAAACACTCCCCCTCCCCCCCGGGGAAAAAGGAAAACCTTTAGGGATTTTTTACTTCAAAATCCTTACCACAGAAAATAAGCCCAGGGAATTATTTACCATACGATTTTATATAGATGTTAATCACCAGGTGAGGGGAGGGCCATTTTACCAAAATAAAGTTGTGAATAACTCGAAAGTAAATATGATCAAGAGGAATGCTTACACTTGGTAAAGCCAAGATGCTCCACCATCCAACTTGATGGAGATATCTTTCACATGACATCCAGAATCCGATAAATTCATTTTAAGAGTTCCTTCTTGTTCCACCAAACCTACAGTTACACCCACTTGCATGCCTTCAACCTTTATGGAAGCAGCACCACTCAATGTTAAAAGAGAAGGTCAAATCAACAACAAGTCGAACAAAAATCTGAAAAGAGTCTGCTAAGCACAGATTACAATCCGAATATTCCCACAAATATTCAAAAGAGTGTCTAAGCCAAAGGGTCTAGTCCATGTTCATCCTCACTTCCCCATCCCCTTTTCCTCTCATCTTGACTGTCAGTGTCAAGTGCATAACCCATATCTCAAAACTGAACTAAAACCACAACAATCACAATATTCGACCATGTTTACTAAAATTCACAAATTTAACAGTATCTCCCAAATTCACAATGCAATAATAGTGAAAAGCAAAGTAAAAATAAACCCTTTTTTCTTAGATTCAACATACCTCAACAACCGCAGTACCATGATCAGAAATATCAATTACCAAAGCATGGTATTTATAGCTCCAATTCATACTCAAATGGGCAGTGGCACCTGAAGCAACTAAAACGATACCTGTATCACCAGTCTCAACATATGAAGATGTAATATCCACACTGTAAATGGTTAGATTGGAAAGATGCAAATGAACGGTGCCGATGACTGGGATTTTCACAGGCTTCTCAATCAGAGGCAGCTGGAGAGGAATTATAGAGGAAATTGCACTCTTTATCAGCACATCCTTGGCAAAATCAAGACCTCTATTGGATATGAGCACTGAGACGAATCCTTCTTCATCGGTACTCGCGGGGACCAATAAAAGTGACAGAAGTAGGACAAGGATAGTGGATTTCATCAATTTTGAGAAGTAACCCATATTCGAAAAAGCACTCTTCTTTTTTTATTAATTCAGCATGGTACGAGAAATCTCATAGAAAAATGAAAAAAAGAGTAGCTTAGAATTGCTAGGAACATGGTGGCTCTGGTCTTAAAACGAAAGACTTATAATTTCAGAAGAAACCCATATGAACATATATACATACGCCAATCAAAAAATTCCTTGAAAGCCCAGAAGAGTAGTTGACCAATAGCTGGTAATTCTGGCGAGGCTAATCTGTTTGGTGTGCTTAAAAACGTTGAAAACAACAGGAGGTGGAATAATTAGAGTTAATGTAGAAGAGGTTAGTTGGTCGATGTTTTGGCATTTTCTTCATTATTATTTGAATTCTAGTTTGCACGGACTCCCAAGACATATACCTCTGATAGCTTCAATAACCACGCATTTGGGACAATGGAGCGCGTGTTCTGTGCTTCAGCCAGACATATGCTTTTTATTTTAAATAATATAATTTTTAAAATAAAAAATATTTTGAAAATTTTTTAAAAAATAAAAAATAAATTTTTATCAATTCCACTTACATTTTTTATAATCAAATTTTATTTTATATTTTTTAATAAATAATTATAATTTATATTTATTTTTTATTTTTTATCATTTTAAACTAATATAGTATTAAAAAATTAAAATATAAAATTAAAATTAATATATTTAATTATAAATGTGTATAGAAAATTATAAAGTAATAAATAAAATTCTATATAAAAAGTGAATTTAATTTTTATATTTAAAGAGTTAAAATATATTTTTCATTTTAATTTATTATTTTGAAAAGTTTATTCAACTATAAAAGATAATTATAACTTTTTAAAATAAAAATTTAAAAAGCTTACTAGAAATACTTTAGGCGCAAGATTCGCATTATGCTCACTTAAATTGAAAAAGAACATAATTTAAAGTTTTTTTTTTAATAAATATGAATAAAAAGGTTAAAATGGTAAAAGTAAATCTGCTCTGCCACTTCTGAACGGTGAATCTAATGTATCTATTTACAGTTCTGCAATTTCANAAAAAAAAAAAAAAAAAAAAAAAAAAAAAAAGTTAGACTCAAAACGTTTCGAGGCTGGCTTTTACTACTAGATTACACACCTCATGTAGTTATTCCAAATTTTGATAAAACTGAATATTTTCAACATAGAATTTTGCTCCAAGATGAGAGCTAGCTGAGCATGAGACCTTGGCAACCATTGTGTTTATGAAGTGGATTTTTAGTTTCGTCCATTAACAGACAACTCAGATGGTCAAATCATCTTTTCATTTAGTATTTAAATCATTATTCGATTTACAACATGTTCCTTCTTATTTAGCAAAATAAACAAGTAAAAACCTTTTGACTTCTTCCCAATTATGAATTAGAGATTGCGATCATGCATAATAAAGAACCGATCATGTGCCTTTCATTTTCTATTCTTAATTTTCCAAAGATTCATTTGAAAGCAAGTTGCATGATACCAAACCACTTTTGCCTGCTACATGAAAACAGAATGATCTTCTTGTTCAATCAATGCTTCTAAAAAAAAGGAGGGGGGAACAAAAAACATCAAGGATAATGTCTGATCTTTATTAATATCATAACGAGGAAGAAGAGGATCAAACACATATAGCACACACATCATCGAGGAAACACAGATTAGATAATAATGAACTTTTATTGCCCAAGGGGGCAAAGAGACCCAATATGAGTGGTTTTTTTCTTTTCCATGACTTGAATAATTCCCTTCCATGTTTTTCCTAACACATTCCCTACGTTTTCTATTCATAATCCTATAGATGGAAAGAAAGACTAGAATCACCAAAAGCCCATCTGCCTTTCCAATCTAACGTGAACAGGAATGAGGATTCTATATTGCATAACGAACAGTAATGCACACTACTTTTACAAATAAACATCAACAATGGTAGAAGACAACTAAAAAAAGCAAACCCAACAATCCAAACTGATCACGAACAGGAAAGTACAACTCTCGCTGGTCACCTGAAGAACCGATCATTGAGAAGCCTACCCTTTCTTTCGCTTTTTGTGTCACACATGACCATTCCCATCGTGTGGCTGTATATGTTGTTCATCAATTCAAGCATATTGGACAACAAACCTTAAATTTTTACTGAATCAGTCTCATAGAAAATAATCTGGAGCAGGCTTTTTGGCAGGTGCTCCCCGTGATTCCTGCATAACATATAATGCCATAACGTTCTTTTACTTCTTTTGTTTGAGAGGGAAGAGGAACAAAAAGAAGCTGTTCCATCACAAGGATTAGATTTATACAAATTTGCTCTTCAATGTTGATAAATACACAACATTCGTTTGATTCAATCATTATTTATTTTTTGGTGAGGTACAAACAATCAATTAAGCATCATTTTTTGTAAACGTCTTCAAAATGTGTTTCTAAAGCAGAGCAGACAATCATTTTACCTAAACGCACTTAATTCTCAGAGACTATCACCTACAAGTTATCACATCCTTGTCATTTGAAACTTATTATTAATCATTTCCTACAGGATCTTCTTTACACCAAAACTGCCCATTTTTATGCAATATATTGAATCCTGATCTAGGGTAAGTATACAACTCAAATAGAATTATGATAACATGGATGAAAATCAGGATGCAACTGGTGCTGCTTAAAATGACCATATGCTGTCAACCTTAAAAATAAAAATGGCAGTCTATTCCAAGTATCTTTATGCACAAACCTGTGGAGCAGCATCAAAAACACGAAACTGCTTATTAAGATTTTCATCCAGCTCTAGGATTGCAGCTACATTACCACATCTGCAAGACACCCAATATTGAAATTAAAATTTAATCTCTAAAATAAATGTAGAGAAATGTAAAAATTAACAACATACCTATAACAGTAATTTGGAGCTGACCATACTGTAACTATCTGATTATTGAACATCCATTTATATCCTTCCATTACCAACTGATGAGCACGGCATATATAGTCAATGTTATTTGAGCGGTTAAATGTAGTGACAACACTGCCACCAAATAAGTAACCAGCACCACGTGGACTCATACCCCAACCATCCACTATGTCTTCAGGATCTGACCAAAGGAGGTCGCACATGGCACCATCATGAGGTACTTCCTGCTTCCGGTCAATTGTTCGTATCTGCCAAATAGAAAATGGAAGTAGTATATCACATAGAAGCTTCAGATTAGAGGGGAAAGAACAGACATTTGAATTGGATTCTCTCACCTGATCCAAAGTAGAAATGGCAGGAGAGAGACCACCATGGACACTAAAAATTCTGTTCTCAATGAGAGCAGAGAGACTGTAAAAAATAAAAATCCATAAGCCATAAGCATAAATAACAACATACTCAGTTGTGTTTGAAGCCATTTTAATGACAAACGACCTCCAAAGTAATATCCATACGAATTTTTTAAGCTTTAGAGAAACTAAAAAAACTAACAATCACATATAATTAACTAACGAAAAGCGCCCAGAAAAATGGTGACACCTGCTAGTTTTCAAGACTCCTTTGATGGAAGAGTTACTCCAACTTGTAATATTGGGAAAGGTTTGAAATTTAGAGAGCCTAGTTTGATAGTACTTGTTCTATACACCACAAAGTTTAGAAAGTTAAAAACCAGGATAACTTCCAATAACTTCCAAGATGATTAGTAAGCATGGTGTCTAAACACAAAGTGGTAAGTTGGAATGGAGATATATGGAAGATTTAACAGCTGAAATTAATTCAAACGAGATCTCACAAGTCAGTCTCAATAACTCTATATCATATAGCCTATTAGGTATTTAACATCAGAAAACAGCAGCAGCATAACATATACCAAAAACAATTGCTCTTTCTATAGAGGTACCAGCATTAAGATGATCAAGTCACAATCATCAATTTATATAAGATAATTGGAAACTAAATATCATTTCCAATAGTTAACATTTGAACCTCAGCTAACTCAATTCCACCTCACCATCTACCTAAACCAAGGGGTAAGTACTATGTTTATTAGAAGGATGGAAGAATAGTTAGACAACTAATACAGAAGTGAATTAGTAGGTCATAGTGTCCTACCATCCGTGTATTAAACTCAATTGTCAGTTTGTTGCTTAGTTTTTACAACTCCCATGCTCTCCAACAAACAGATGCCAGGGGGATAGAAGTTGGCAACAAACCTTAAGTAATCAAATATATCGGTGCAATATCTCCAAACATTCACAGAGCCATATTTACGTAGGCACTCGTCATAGAATCCATATACCTGTTCAGATAGAATATCCAGTAAATATTTTGAATGGATAGACAGTTAAAATAGAGGCACCAGTCAAATTTGACTTTCACCTGTGTAATCTGACGACTCTCATGATTGCCTCTGATAAGGGTAATGCGATCAGGATATCTCACCTGATAGAAACAATATTTTTAATAAAAACAATATATAGCAAACCAAAATTTTTCTTTTTGAAAAAAAAAAGAGTGCATAACACATCAAAGATTAAATCAACATGGTAATAACTAATAAATGCATTTAAGGCTTACTACACCAGTAAGTGAGAAGCTAAGATAACGTTCTAAACAGAGCAATCAAATCATAAATTTTGATACCAAAAGATCCTTTACTCCGTATGTGTTTTACATTGAACAAAAAAACATGCTTTACATCGGAACAACTGAAAGATGCAAACTATTATAAATATTCTTTCTGGTCCCCAAGGATGAGATTGAAAATTTCTTCTCCCAGACATTCAATTTGACATTTTCAAATTAAATGATAAATGTTTACACAGTGTGGCAATCTACTGAAATCAAACAAATTTATTCTAAGCGAAGTGTGACCAAAAAGTATTTCTACAAGAACTTTTCAAGTAAATGGCTGCAACTTCAAAATTAGTGGGTATAAAAAAATAAAAATGAAAAACTCTTTTAACATATAAATAGAGTAGGAAAAAGGATATCTAAAGGCCAAACTTGTGCCCAAAATTGCTAACTTAATATTCTCACGAAGAATGTACTATTTATCACCTTAAGGGCAAGTAGAAGTAGAAATGTCTCAACAGAGTAAAACCCTCTGTCAACAAAATCTCCAAGGAACAAGTAGTTAGTCTTTGGGCAATCACCTCCTACTTTGAAAAGCTCTTTCATGTCATAAAACTGCCCGTGGATGTCACCACATATCTGTTAAAAGAAAAGGAACAAAGAAAAATAAAGGGTTAAGACAACAGCTAATCAGCTTGAACTGGTATCAGAATCTGCATGGAGAGTCTAAATCGTATCAAATTACAGAAAATCCTTTTTAACTGCTGCATTGTCCACCGGTACTACTTAACTCACAAGTCACAATTTAAAATAGCAATCAAAGACCGTCATTCCTTAACAAATATAAAACATGCAACTTTTGTTTAGAAAGTTGAACAACATTTCTAGCTAAACATCACCAGGCGGTACAGTTTTTAAGGTTTCCAGCTAATGAAACCTTTTTTTTTATTTTCACTCTAACTAATGAAACAGTGCAATTGGCGGCTCATCTGATTACATATAATATAACATCAAATATTATTTTTAACCCCAACATTGATCTATGAACATGTTGGCCCAGCACATTTTTCAAAACTAGAAAAATTTCTACCAATGTCTTCCACATCCAACACTAAATTCAAGTTCCTTGCTGCAAGAATTATCTTGATGAGATGAAGTTTCTCCTGAGTTCAGAATTAGTTACTTTGAATTTATCTGACTAATCCCAACCTAGTGCGATGAAAAGGCCAAGGATCTGGTTTCAGAACCTTAAGGCCAAACAACCTAAACCAAAAACTCATAGAGATATCCATCTTGTCCATAATTACATGTCATCCCATAAATGATACAAACATAGTCTGGTATGTCATAAACTTACACCAGATGCAACAACAAATCCTGCGACAATCTCAAGTTTTTCCATAAGCAATCCAACAGTGCAGATTCCATGATCATATCCAAAAATCAGGCATTAATTGACAGATTCAGTACCCAAAGCAATCATCTCTTACCTAAAATAGCACATGTCACTAACACATAAGGCAGGACTATAAGTATTTAAGTTATGCCTATCCATATATTAATGACAGCATAAAGCCAGGTGGGTTTTTTGGTCTCACATACGACACAAACAGAGAATAATTTTTCCTAAAAGTAAGTTCAAGTTTAATAAAGTTATATGATAAACTAGACCCACCCGCATAGAGTAGCCCTAATCACTTTGAAAATGAAAGTTTCAATATGAGGCCCCATATAGCCAATTTCCAAGAGGCACTACCTCCATCAACAGATGACTATGGGTAGAGAGATTAGATCAGAGCATTGGAGGTTTATCTTTATTGAATATAAATAATCAAACTAGCCACAGTTACTGCAAAAAAGCTAGATTATTTCTTCCATACGGTTACTCAACACAATCTCTTGTCCATTCTTTCTTGAAAGTCCACAACAGCAGCCGAAATTTTTTGTTTTCAATGATACCAATTTAAAAGCTCATATTTTGTTCGACATCCATAAAACCTACATGTATAACTACCAACCCCTAGATTTTCCTAATAAATAGTAAATATCAAATATAAAACTTAAATCCACTCACTGAGAAATTTCCAAACTAGAAACTCTATTTGAATTATTAATTTTCTCTAAAGTGACCTCTGAGTTCAACACAATGCAAACTTCTTGCATTCGATTTCAATTGGCAATTTCACAAACAGGGAAAGTGACACAGCGTGCAAAACGCATATCCAGCAAGCAAAAATCCAAAACAAACCAAAACTCACAATTCCAAAATCCAAAACAAAACCAGAACTGAAGTTTCAAAAGCCATTTAAACTAGAAAATCCAAACGAAGATGCTAAATTAATAAACATGGAGCGTGTTTGCAAGTGTAAGCGTGAGTAAGAAAAGATATATATATATATATATATATAGATATAGAAAGAGAGAGAGAGAAGACTAACAGTGACGGGGGCATCAACCCTTTGGACGTTGCTCTCCTCGACGAGGATTTCCATGGCTTTGAGGCATAGAGCCTTCACTTCGGACTCCTTGAGAGGCTCGCACTTTTTTAGCTGCTCTATTTGCCTGTCTAGGTCTGACATCTCTCTCTATCCTTCACTCTCTTTCTCTCTCTACCCCCTTTTTCTCTCTCAGACCCAGACCCAGACCCAGACCGCCCGACGATTGGAGCCCCTGCCTCTCTCTCTCTCCTTCTCTGTCTATGAATGTCTGAATCTCTCCCTCTCTTCGCTCCACTGTAGTCTATATTATTATTAATAATTGTTTATTATTTTATTATTATATTACTGTGGTTCACTTCTTTTTGTTACCTCGATTTCGATTTCCACTTTCTTTTTTGACTGTTTATTTGACTTTTTTCTAATTTATTATTTAGATTCAACAGAAAAACAGGAAGAAAAAAAAATACTCAAACTTTTATTTTCATCAATTTATTAATAAATAAATTATAATTTCTTTAAAAGCGATTTAAATCTACATTTTGGATTCTAGAACTGGAAGACAAAAAACGTAATTTCAGAGAGAAAATTTCCTCTATCATTCCCTGCCGTTTATAACAATTACATAAAATTTAACTTGTATTTTTCTTTTTTACTTTTTGCTTTGAATAATTTATTTAAAGTTATTATATATATATATATATAAAATCAATTTGAGCTTTTATTCACTTTCATTAACTTTATTTTATTATAAATATCCAAGTACAAATAGGAAGTTTTACCAAAAAAAGTACAAATAGGAATATAAGTATAGCAAAAACATAAATAAATAAGAGAATATATAATACTAAAAAAAATTAAATATAATTTAATCTATTTGATTTTAAACATAACATGAATTCTTTTTAAATTTTAAAAACCCCTCATGTATCTTTTTTATTGTTTTTTATACATATTTTGTAAAATAATATCATATGCTATAAATTATAATTTTTAATATTTAATAGGTTAAATTGTAGTTAGTGTTAACTTTAAGGTCCACGTAAAATCAATCCAAATAAATGATGCGAAGTGAAGATCCATAATCCACTGTCGTTTTGAATTGGAGGAATCGCACTGTGCAGTCGCCAAATCCTCCATTCATCCATCAGAGACAGATAGAAGAGGTACGGCTTCTCTTTCTAATCGCTTTGATTTCCAAAGAAAGGTGGTGGTCATCGCTGATCTGCCCATTTTTATATCCATATCTGTTTTTGCGTTGTTTTTTGATCTACTTTTCGTGGGCAGCTCAAGAAGAGCGAAGCAGAGGTGAGAGAGAGAGAGAGAGACGGTGATTGTGAAGATGGCTTGGAGACAACAGCTATCTCGGAATCTCAAGGAGCTTAGGATCCTTTTCTGCCAAACATCCCCTGCAAGCTCCTCTGCCAGGTTTTCTTCTTTTTCTTACTCTTCCTCTTATATTCTAGCCCTTTCTTTTCGAGGTTGTTTAATTGAATTGAGAGAATGGAAAGAAAGAAAAAAAGTTAGAGGATTTTTGTCTTCTTTCTTTGTTTGAAAGAGAATTGGGAAGAAAGTAATAAAAATATTGTAAAAAGAATGTAGAATGAAATTTTAACCCTTTATTATTCTTTTGCCCCTTTGGTGGAATCCGAGTATCAAACAAAGGGTAAAAGAGAAGAATGTTTGTTCCTAAAGTATAGTTTTTCTTTTAGCTGCTTCGTGGTATGCCTTAAGCATCAGTTATACCCATTTAGCCTATTATATTCTCTGGCACCCAAAATTTGAATAGAGAGCGCAGCTTGAGCCACTGAATGGATACCCATGTGGGTCTTTTATGTCATGGTGGAAAAGAATTTTTCTAGTTTTTAGCATCACTCGAGAGAATAGAGAATGTAGGATCTCAAGAAGCTGTTTGTTTTTTGCAGAGCTTTTGTGGAGAAAAATTACAAGGAGCTGAAAACATTGAACCCCAAACTCCCAATCCTGATCCGGGAATGTAGAGGGGTTGAGCCTCAGATATGGGCCAGATATGGTATTCTTCTGACTCGTATTATCAGTTTTGATTTCATAGTTTCAATATATGTGGTTTTGAACTGTTACACATTCATTAAACCTGACTACAATACTCAAAGGCTGCAATGTGGCTGGCTGCTCTCCAGCGTGCCTTCAACTTTGAACATAGTTTTTACAATCAAATGGTTGCTGCATTATGTCTGTCCATCTTTTGAAGATTTTTGCATTGAAGCTTTTGTCTGTTTGGAAATCCAGTTTCAAATTTTTGCACTTTAGCCTATTGCATTATTCCATTGCTATTGCTATCAGAAAATTTTTCTTTGTTTCTCAAACATGCCCCTATTAATTGGTCGTCCCCCTCTCCCAAAGTTGAGCTACCATACCATATAACTTTTCTAATGACGTCGTCAATCTCATGCTGGTGACTATTGGAAGGCTTTTTTCTAGGCACATCTCAAATATGGAAATAACATATTTGGTATGGTGTCTGGGATCTGTTATTGAAGAAAACATGAAAAGAGAGAAGATAAAACTAACAAAAGAATAAACTTCTTGGTTGTGAAAGTGGGAATTGAAGAAGAATCATGTACGCAAAACTTGCCTATTTAGTGCAGATGAGGATACTTTAATGTCTCTTACACATGCATTTCTAAGTTCTAGCAAATGCAATTAAAGTTCTAAAAATTCAATTTTAAATTTTTACATGTATCAGTACATGAATACTTATCCTTGCAAGGATGATAACCACTGACAATTGACAAGCCTGGAATTTAATGGTTGCCTATTTCTCATCTTCACACACCCATGTGGGTAGATAAGATTAGGTTTTTAACCTGATTTCGTGGTTTCACAAAATATTACTCCCAAGATACAGAACTTGATAACTGTAGCAGAAAAGTTTGAATAGTAAAGGTTTTAAAGATATCATTTTGATCCAGTAATAGTTCAAGGAATGCACTTTTTTGGGGAGGATCATGATTGCTACTTATTGGGTGGAGTTTTTGCTGCTCAGTGACCAAAATATAGTTCTTGTAGTTAAAACTTAGAGCTGGTTTTTAATATTTTGTAATATATTCTGGTTATTAATATTTTGTAATATTCTGTTGAATTTAGACATCTTTATTCAAGCTAAAATCCTGTAGACCCAATGTTTTGATATTACTTTCTGTGGTACAAAGAATTGGATAAGTTTTAACAATATCTATACATATTTTTTGTAAGAGGTTGTTTTGAAATTGCAACTGATGTAGTGAAAATTATATAATTAAGTAGCCATAAAGATTAAGAAATCTTATTCTGCCTGCTAAGGAAACCAGGAGAATGATTTACTTTACCATTCTGGTTGCAATCTCTGTTTGAGAAAAACAGCAATGTTTCCACAATTGTGGGCATGAACTCTAGATGAATGGTACACATGATGGTGTGGATCCCAATTTGGTTGACATACTTTATGAACCTTCTCTCCATTATATATATGGTCCAATTTTCTTTTGTGATTATCATGCAGGGCTATTTACCTAAAACAAATATGATCCAATTTCGATGTTGCCTATCATTATCTATCTTGATTTATGTTATGTAATTTTCTGTTGGCTTCTCTGTGTTTTCTTAAAAATTTTCTTGCTGTTTATAACCTTTGGTTATCATGTAGACATGGGCGTGGAGAGGGGAGTTCGTCTGGAAGGTTTAAGTGAGGCACAGATATCAAAGGCACTTGAAGACCTTGTGAAAGTGGGTGCATCTCTTAAAGCTTGATAGATGCTGCAATTGGACTGGTTAAAATAAAATAAATGGATCTCCAAGGAACATTATTTGTGACGAATCGTTATCATCCTTTTGTTTTGGATCCAATGCATCTTTGTGTAAGATGAATTATTCGAGTTATGTACTCTGTAGTGAGTTTTTTGTAATTTGAAATTGACAGAGACTGAATTCTTTGGGCGGTAGAAATGAACTTTTTGGTAATGAAAGTTTTAATTGGTTGGTAAATAGGTGGCCAAAGGCACCGACGCATGCAGAAGTACATGCTAGAAAAGGTATATATCCCCCTCTCCTTTCCAACAGACAATGACATTGTTTATTTCTGTTTTTTCATATTTCTATCTCTATTTTAATGTTCCATGCAAGCACATCATGGAGGGAAATAAAGAATTGGCTATTTTGAATTGGGTTCATAAGCTGGAAAGAACTTTGTGTTCTTTTAGGACACTGAGATTTAGATCTGCGCCTACAAATTGTTATTGTTTTACAATCATATTCAAAGGAAAATAAAAGTCTATTTAAGATTGGTATTCCGTTGTTGTCAATAAGGTGTAATTTTGTTCTCAATTAATTCTGTTAAGAATATTTTCAATGAAGAGTATGAATTGCAGTATATGTGGCATAAAAATCGATATTGATTAAATTTATATAGTATAAGTGCACAGTTAGTTTAAAAATTATTCTCCAATAATAATATGTATAAAAATTATTTATAGTTTATTAATTAATTATATATTTTATTAAATATTTTTAGTTTTTGAACAAATTAAATTTTTAATATAAATTTTACTTTTTAAAATATTTAACATGACAGAGTTTTTAAAAGTAAATATTTATTTTGATAATGTTTAGACTGTGTCATCTTAACATTCATTTTATACATTATTATTTACGTATATTTTTTTAAAATAATATTTATATTTTTTTATATGACATATTAACTTTAACCATTTATATTCTATTAGTAATACTCTAAAAACTAAAGTTGGTCAGTCCCATCTATATTTTTTTTTTCTTACTAAAAGTCATATATAAAAGGAATTCAAGGTAGGATAAAAAGTCACCATTGGCTAATGTAATAATTTATGCAAAAACAAATTTGCATTGTCACCCTTTTGTCACAGCTAGAAGCCGTGTTTGCAAAGCCTTATAGTTTTTAACAAAATAATATTTATTATTATTTTTTTTTCTTTAGAATTCTTTTACTCAATAGGCTCATGGCAATTGTATATGAGAATGCTCCATCTATTCGTTTATTCAATTTTATTTTTATTTTTTTCATGGACAACTTTTTTATTTTATTATTTATTTGTGTAATATTTTGGTGGTGGTGGTGTGAGTAGTCATTTTCACTCCAAAAAAAATATTTTTTTTTGGGTAAATATTCACATTTTGTTTTTATCACAAAAAAATTGTATGTAAACTTCGATAATGGTGGAGGAGGAAACTTCCAACTTTTTTATTTATTTATTTTTGGCGATGAAAGAAATTCAAAGTTCCAAAACGGCGCGTAGAAGTGATATTCATATAGAAAACGACAACGTTATATATGATTAAAAAAGGGACAAATTAAACAGAGAGATGATAAAGAAACAAACCACGGCGGGGTCGGAAAGAAACTGCCCGCTGACGCCGTACGTCGACTCTCCCTCATTAAAAAGCTTTTTTGATTAATTAATATTATATCCCAACTCGAAACCTTTCTTCGCCACGCTGTACGACCTCGTTTCCATCACTTTTCGGCAAATTCCATTCTCTCTAGGAACCACAACTACTATCCCTAGTAAATCAGGTAATTCAATTACACTTCTTCTCGATCTTTCTGTTTTCCTGTTTATTTGTTTTTTTTTTTTTTTTTT